>JAXQJQ010000057.1:0-127132 GCA_037042055.1 Penicillium sp. S103-07
CGGCAGACTTCGAAGTTGACGATGCCGATTGACGATATGTGAAAACAGTGCCGATATCGTATCGTCAACAGCTCTACATCTGATGGATAAACGGATGAATTGATTGATTTACGAGGGTATTTTACAAGGAGCGTACGTGTTTGTTTTCTGTCCTGAAGACCGTGCACCACTGCCAAGATGTAGGCCTTGGCAGGGCCAATTTCCACCAAACAAAGCACTGCGGCACTGCGGACGCCCCGTTGGTGACCCTCGGTTCTACCCCACATGGGTTCTTAAGAACGTTGATCTTACTTCATACTGTCTCTAGGAGCGAGTTCCAAAGTCTGCCTTGATGATTGCTAGCTTCTCAATATTCCCGGTCAGTGCTCTCCGATCATCAATAGTTTCCAAGTATGTACTTCGCGTGAGACCTGAATTTTGTATCAGTGCCTACGGAAACCTGTCGGGGCTCATGAACTCCAAAGGCTTGTCCACCCAGAAAAATGGCCATGCCGATTGCCTTGATCTAGACCATTTTTGGCAATATCGCTGTTCTTTAAGCTCGGGTGAGAGCCAGACGGGACAGTAGAAAACTGCATGGTGATATGCGAGCCCTTCCGGGATAGATACAAACAGCTCGCTGAATACCTGACCGGAGACACGGGCGCTCTAAAAATTGAAACTCTAAAATACTAAATTTAGCCTGAATGATACCATCGGTCACTCGAGTTCGTCAACTATGTGGGGCAAAAGTATCCTTAATTCTATGAAAGTACTGAAGATCTGCCAAATTTGTTCCAACCAAGGCTCCTAGAGGGCTGTTTCGGCCTAGGCTCAACGGACCATGCCGAGAGAGATAACGCTAAGTGATATTGGTCCATGCACCGCTTTTTATATTGGAAGTAAATCCAAATCCAGCCGTCATTCCGAACTTTCCATAAAACCGCACAAACCATACCCTTCTCTCTCGAATTCGGCATATTGCCGATCAGCATGAGCCGAGGCCTGAAATTAACCGAGTTCCTTCCCCGTTCGTTCTCCACAAAAACCCTAGAACGAGGCACGTTACAACGACTTTTGGCTAAACGCAATAGCAACAAGGAAGAAAGTAATCCTTCCCGCTATGGTCTCACAACGGTAGGGTGGTGTTCGCCAATTGACTAGTAAGCGTGTGACGACACGGGACCTACCTCCGAATGTCAGTTTGGGTTAGCCACTAACCAACCCCACTTTGGCACAACTCTGTTACAACCCCCTGCAACAGCCCACTACTCGCATGGTTGTTCAGCCAGCCGATGGAGAGCCACCGAGAGCCAGTCAATCCCAGGAACCGGGAAATATCTCACCAGTCACGTGCAATTCGTTATACCTCACGGTTCCCCAGGTCTACAATCAAGAAACATTTCGACCATCTGCAGGCTCAGTGAAAGGGCTTAGTAGACTTTACATAACCCGGGAGGCATACGGGCGGCACACCAAACACTCCGAGCCCATGAACGACTAAATTCTCGCAATGTTCGAAATTCCTGTTTGGTAGATGGCGAGCTTGAGCTCAGTAGCATCCCACTTCATACGGCTCCCTGGAGTTGGTTTAAGTCGGTCTCTGTAGATTGGATCGAAATCAGTTCCATCACCCTATTTTTTTATCCCCGGACTCTGTAAACGTGTTAATCCATATTTGACTGAGATCCATACGAAGTATGGGATCGTACTGTAGAAACATCTCGCATCACAGAAATTTCGTAAACACGATTGGTTCAGAATACTAGACTTCATTCTATATTCACTCTATCTAACCCAAAAACATTGTGCCGAGATCATGGCAGGGAATAGAAAGAGCCTAATGACCATTTCCATGGAAACATGACGATCATTCATTCGAGTCCGAGGAATCCCACAGATCATATGCCCTCTCATATACCCAGGAGAAAAGACGTACGCTCACGACACGGTTATTTGGGCGGATCCACTGCTCTGGTAACCCTCAGTAGAAACAATCTGGTAGTTAAAGTCACCCATGTTCATGCCGAGAGCAGCCCAAGCCTTGAAGTGATTCGCAGTGGTCACGGTACCACTAGACCGCTTGTCCCGACGAATAGACCAGTACTGGTTGAAGGTT
Organism: Penicillium sp. S103-07; assembly: GCA_037042055.1. NCBI lineage: Eukaryota > Fungi > Ascomycota > Eurotiomycetes > Eurotiales > Aspergillaceae > Penicillium > Penicillium sp. S103-07. The sequence continues at coordinate 2,099 of JAXQJQ010000057.1, forward strand.
GCAGTGCCAGCGACGGAGGGTTGATTCACCTGCTGGTGCTCGTAGATGTCGTAGACAGACCCATCACTGGTGACTTGTCCCTTCTGGGTCATGCCGCCACTGGGGTTGTAGCTGCCGTAGTTTTCCAAGATGTAGTACTCGACCAAGGGACCGGTAGTCCAACCATAGACGGAGAGATAGGCATTCCCGGAAGGGTTAAACGATCCAGAAAATTTGATCTCCCTAAAGTGGAGAAGATGTCAGTAGAGCTATTCGAGTACTCGGAGCAAATGATTGATACCGGTCGCTGCCAACGCTCCATCCTTTGCCCGAGGTGAAGTCACCGCAATTCTCCCAGTTGACACTGTATTCACCCGCAGCGCCGTTTGCATAGTCAACACTGCCACCGCCGTTGGTCCAGAATTCGTAATAGTAGCCATTGCTGGTCCCCGTTTGGCTACTGGTGATGGTCTGGCGATTGTGGTGTTCGCCAGGCACCGCCATGGCACTCATGACCGTGGCGGAAGCCAGGAGGATACTCATCAAAGATGGCATGAGGAAGGCGTTCGCGGGAATTGATAAAAGCTAAGAATTTGAATCTCTTTGAGGTGGATAGAGCAAATATAAAATTAAGATGGACGAGCAAGCACTTTATATTCTCCAGCAGCTTATATGTACATATCATCCTTTTAAGCATATTCCCTCCTCCTCGGTCCTTAATCTTACTTATTTACTCGCTAGCCTATTACCATAGATACATGCTCCACTTGGAGATGTCTCGGAGCAAGATAAAGCCCTGTCATTAAGGCTCCACTTGGCCTTTATTTTGAAACGTTTCCCTAAACACTGGCATCGAAAATGTTATCGAATGGGGAAATTTCGGAGTTTCGGATGGGGGGTTACCATCTCCGCGCATCTCGTGTTTGACTTAATCCCTGCTTATATATATCTTACACAGTGCATCCGTCCGCCAAGGAATTTGATTTGACTTTCTGAGATGTTGTTGGTACTAAATCAAGGCTGGCGCCAAAGAACGGCGCAGGAGCTGGCGTTTGTCCGAAAGCAATAATATCATGATGCTGGCCTTCGAAGCTTGACTGGGGGCTTGACTGGGCTTTCCGAGGGTACGTCAAAATTATTCGACTTGTTCACAGGATTTGGGTGTTCTCCCAATAACTTAACAGGGTTCTCAGAAATGTGATTACTTTTGGGACATGATTCAGAGTCTGTATCATTATAGAAGCGGTTGCGATCCGGCTAGGAGATTGTTCATGGTGTTTCGGTTCTTTCTTTATTTCATCCTCGGTTTCATCATCTTCATGGCCGTAAAATAATTTGGACCACAATACTTTGGCCCAACCGTGGGACGTTAGTTGCTTCATTCATGGTTATGATAATTACCTCGCTTCGTAGACTACGGTTAGGACTCAAACAGGGACCTTCCTTCCCAGCCCCTTCCAAAACTCACACCTTTTTTCCAGCTGCACCAGCTTCACATTCTCGAGTCCACGATCCACAACTACAAACTCCTCTCTCGTCTCCTGAAGCTCTGGGGTCCCTGGTTCCGAAGCATTGGTGAGCTTGTGGGCGTTTGGATCCCCCGTTTGAAAGAAGCTGGCGAATGCACCTGCATAGCCTTCGTAAACAACAGGGTTCGTCTCTTGGACTGGGTTTATGTGGTCCCACTATTCATTGTGTTAGCGGCCTTTTTCAAAGTCAACTCCAAGGGTCAACGAACATAGATAGTGTCACTCCCATGTGTTGCCGGCGAAATCGTATACTCTCCCACATATCCTTTCCGCTGTGCCGCTGATGCCATCCAATACGCCGGACAAGCGAGTACCACATCTCGATATATCATTCCAGCCCTGATGTATGTTGTGTTGTACTGGTCGATAGTCTCGGTGCTTCCCTCGCGGGGATAGTAAACATTTTCGACCGCTTCGAGCTCCTTTGCCGACAGGCCAGGCAAGAATCCTGCCACCCACTGACGAAAGCTTGCGTCTGAGGAGTTGTACCCATCTACTGAAGCAGTTGTATTCAGACCCGAAGGCACGAAGTTCTGGCCTTCGTGGGTATTATACATGCCCCAGAGATACTCTGTATCCAAGCCACGACTTACTGCCTCAGTCAAAGTGTCAACCAAGAATTGCCCATCAATAATAGGTGCCCACGTATATGAGCTCTTAGTCCAAGTATTATCCGCATCGATAATAAGACTCGCATTGCGAATGGTCTGCACATCAACAGATTTCAAACACGCCAAAGTCTCATGATCATGACCGCTACCAGCACATCCAGTCAAATTTACAAGCTGATTGTAAATAGCTTCAGCCTCAGGTGCATCATAGGCATAAGTCTTCGGCCAGAAAGGCGAGCTGGCGAGTGCTTTCGAGAAGAGTTTCGGCTGTCCGTGGCGTCCATTTGCTAGAACCTGCGCAACAACGGACCCTGCTCCAGCAGATTGTCCCCAGATAGTCACGTTGCCGGGATCGCCGCCAAATTGGTGGATGTGGCTGCGTACCCATTTGAGAGCGTATTGCTGGTCTAGTAGTCCGGGGTTAAGATCCGAAGTTGATGACTCTTTGATGGCTTTGCCGGGTAGGAAGCCGAAGGCGTTGACGCGGTAATTTGGATATATGACTATGTAGTCGTTCAAGGTGCTCGCATTGAGAACGGGGAAAGATGACGGCGGCATGGTAAACGCTGCGCTGCCTTCGATAAATGCACCGCCGTAGAATACGACTAGCACCGGTCGACGAATGTCTTTGGATTGATCCCATGGTCTTGAGAATAGACCCAGGTAGAGACAGTCCTCCGATCCGTTCACTGTTCGCTGCGGACACATGCTGAAGTCTTGGTCCGTGTCGTAGACATCGGTGATAGGTAGCGGTGGCTGAGGGGCGCGGAAGCGGTTGTTTCCCGTTGGAGGCGCAGCGAATGGAATCTTGCGGAAGTATGAGAGGTTGTAGGTTGTGTCGTATTTTCCTTGGAATGATCCATAGTTGAGGTTTATGAGTGGGTTGTCGTAGGCGTTTGTCGCAACAGAGAGGGCGAGGAAGGCAAATATGAATTTGAGTATAGCCATATTGTCGATTCATAGTAATATGTAATTTCCCCAATCTCCTACCTCTGGCGCACTTCGGTTTTGGGTCATGCTGTTGCGTGCCAGTCTATATAGCTTGGAAAGGTGGTGTTCGGAAAGCCGCTCTCGGCGAGAAATAACCCCGGAGCATCCATGAATGTACTCTACAGCTGACACCGTAAAGACATCATCACAGGCATGGGTAAACAAGGAACAGCAGCAGATGTGCTGTCATTGGTGCACTAATTGTTCACGGACATCGCGGGGTTCACATGCGGGGAGCAGAGGATGGTTGCTTCGGAGTCGATCAGCCCGACAGCCCATTTACTGCGTTGAGCACTTGTTGACTCATTATCAAAATATCTTCATTACAGTATGTTCGTTGCGTTATATCAAAGATGATCAAGTGACCCAGACTCCCATGTAGATGAGCTCAAAGATCAAAATCCATGCACCAGAGGCTCAACCTTCAAAAACACCTTGACCAATGTGCAAAATGACGCGTAAAGTTGGATATTGTTACAATCGACCAAGCCCAAAACACCGGTACCAATCCCTCGTCGTAAGTCCATAACTCTTTTCACATCGTCATGCGAAGGCGCTTGTTGGCGCGGGTATTGCGGCGAGGCTCGGGTACTTCACTCGCCTCAGTCTCAGTGCGTGTATCCGACAATTCCGGGGTTGGAGTAATTCCAAAACTGACGCCGCGGTCTCGGCGGGAGACACGAGCCTCTGATTCGGGTGAAAGAAATCGGTGGATAATGCGATGGTCCATGATACGGTCTTTGCCTTCGGTCTTTGGCCACTGGAAGCCGTAGATCTTGGAATGTCGCTCACAGCGGGGACACTCGCGACGTGTTTGGTAGGAGTTGGATTGGACGAACCAGGATTCACAGGTCTGGCAGTCGACCCAGCGATCGTATTTCTGGGCAAGCAGTCTCGGCGTCTTGGTGTAGTCTCCGGGGGCTCGGACAATGGGCACTTCGGTCTCAACGGAGGCAATGATATGCCACTTGCGTTTGTTGCGGCGCTTGGGGGTCTTCTCCACAGCCTTTTGAAGTGCTTCGTCGAGTTCAAGGGTCGCTGATCCAGCCTGTTCAATTTTCGCATCCCTCGGTTTGAGACCATTCTCGTCCACCGAGGTGGGAACACTGGACTCTGACCGCTGAGATTCACCCGCAGCAGAGTTGGGAGACTCTTGGTCCGCAGGTGCTGTATGTCGACCATTGGTCATTCCATTCGATTCAATGGAAGGCTGAGGTTCAGCTGACGATGTCTCAGAAGCCGGCTCCAGTACTTCCGATAGAATAATCTCCTGTCTGAGATTCGACAATGGTCGGTCCACCCCGGTCGGGGCGGGGATCAGAGGAGTTGGACAATCGGAGCCTGGGGTAGCGGGGGTATCCGATTCAGGGGTCGCGGTAGACTCATTGGGGAGCTCAGAAGCGGAGATTTCCTCGCGCAGCTTCGAAGTCTGACGCCGGAATTTGGTTCTTTTTCGAGGTGTGGAGAGCAAATTCGAGTCTTCCGAGTCCAGGTCAGAGTCACGCCTGCGTTTCTTGTTGTTGATACTGGTTTCAGCGAGTGCGGGCGTAGCCTCATCCACCGAAGTCTCTCTGCTGTTCGAGTCCGAGTCCACCTGCGGGGACCAGCCATTTCGTACTGAACGCTCGCATGTCAAGCACAGGCATTCGCAATTGTCAATGCCGAAGTAGTCCTCGCCGTAGGAAACGGTGATCTCTTCTCCTTCCTCAATGTTGCGCGTGGCCATAACCGACATGCCCTCGGTGCCGCGAGTGACCAGACGGCCGTTGGCGTCACAATCATGGTTGGCGAAGCGAGCAGGGCCTAGAAAGAAGGAAGGGGTCTTGCGACGGCTGGACATCACCACGCTGAAGTCCTTGCGGGTCAGGCCAAGGTCCAGCTCTTCTTCTTTGGTCATGGAAACAAGAGTGCCGCTCAAGAACTTGATCTCCTGGCCTGATTTGATAGACTTACGAGCACATATGGAGGCCTCATGCTCAGTGATGATGTATCGGTTTGTGGTGGTCACTTCGTAAGGGCAGTCGGGGTGGTACATCTGGATGTATTTGCGGAGATGTCGGCGGAACCATTCCTGCTCGCGAGGGCTGCGTAGGTTGGTGTGGTACTTTCTCAGGCCCGGGAGTTCTAGTAGCTTGCGCTCGGCCTTTGGAATATCCTTGGAGACCACGACATCGTGGAGGAGGATATGGCCAACGTCGTCGTCATGGATGCCGCGGGCAGGGCTGTACTTGGTGCGGTTCTTGCGCGTGGTTGTCCAGAAGTACGCCTGTGAGATCAGGTCAGTAGACGGCCTTGAGCGTCAGACTGCAGAGGAGAAACGTACATGGTCCACGAGCGCATCAGTTGCGACATCGTCATAACTAGCCAGTTTGGCCAAAGTGAGGCGCTCACGTCGCTCGGTCGCGGGGGAACTCGAGCGCGCCTTCTTGAGTGGCATGTTATGTGGTATAGATAGAGAGACCCCTGAGGAGAGAAGGAATTGCTGGTGTCATGAACAGCGGCGCGGGTCTCGCGGATCGCGGGTTGAAGGAGCAGAGATGTACGCCGATCGGACTGAAGGGAGTGGCTGGAGACTTTCGGGAATGACAGTGCAGAAGCGAAAGGGACACGGTTCAGCACATGGCGCAAAAGGAGTGAAGCAGCAGGTCGCCAATTGTTGCTGAGAAGTGAGAGGTGCTCGTCGCGAGATCAAGGGGAAATGTCACTTTCCGCGTTCCCAGCTCCGGCCCGTTTCGCCCGCCGCTTTTACTGCGCTGCGCCCCAGCATTCAGCTCTCTACTCGGGGGCCTCACGTTGGTTTGGCATTTCTGTGGCCATCTGAGACTCCATCCTCTGATGGACTGTCTTCGGTGCTATCCTCTTCCTACGACGCACAGCTCCTCAATCACCCAACTTCTCGTATCATAAGCCATTTACCGCAACTGGTCTATAGATAAGTGCCTTCCTATGCGCCAGGATATGGACAATACGATGACTACATGAGATTCTTTGTAGTATAATCTGATAATTTATGCCGATATATATCACTAAAGAGCCTTTAGGATGTTGGCAGAATGGTTTACAGTTTTCAAAGATGCAATGGATCGGAGGTAAATGCCTCGTTATATAGGTAGGAGAAATGATCGCCTAACAATCGGCTCTCAAAGCGCATTTAGTAATTTATTGGGGCGTACTAGGTCATCAAGTGGAGGCAGCGAGCTGTATAAAATATCACAATACCATTTCTCGGTCACGCTTGGGTGGTGCCCAGGTGCGAGGTATCTGAAATGGTGTCAAATGGCACAGGAACCGAATCCGCTGAAGCGCGAGACGCCACCGGAACAATCCCTAGTCGAATTTCCAATTGCCAAGTGCCTATATTTTAAATAATATCACGAGTTTCTCACGATTAAAATAAATCAACATTATCAAATGCATGTGTATACAAGTCAATACAAAATCGACTGGTACCATCTATATCTCCTATCGGACAAACTTTCCGCTCGGGGAAACTACCCTCCGACCCCGAAACAAATTGTCGTGATGCGACTCGCCCCGAACGCCTTCTCTCCAATGCGCCCACGATGATCCAACTAAAGGTGTGAAGGTTGCTCAATCAATGCCTTACGGTCTATGCTAACATCTCCCAGACATTACTAAACTGCATCGACAACTCCGGCGCCTCGGTCGTCGAGTGCGTCAACGTCCTCAAGAAGAAGCGGCCCGCGACAATCGGTCAGTTCCCGAACCCGAACGAGACTAGTGGATGGACACAGAAGGATGTAACTAATACGAGTCGGATGCACAGGTGACCGGATAGTCGTCGTCGTCCAGAAGCAAAGGGCCGCTGGTTCCGAGGGTACCTCCACCTCTCTCGCGAACAAAGTCCGCCGCGGTGATATCCGACATGCCGTTGTGGTGCGCGTGAAGAAGGAACTGCAACGGCAGGACGGCACGGTCGTGCGCTTTGGTGACAATGCCTGCGTTCTGGTGAACAAGTCTGGAGATCCCATCGGAACGAGAATGAACGGTCAGGGTTCTACGAGTCCCCGAATCCATTGACGAATACTGACGAATCTACAGGAGTCGTGGGTCAGGAACTGCGCGGCAAGCAGTGGTCTAAGATCTTGTCGTTGGCGCCCGTGCACGTGTAAATCTACATGAACTGTGATACCTTTGGGAAAGCGTGTTGTTTCTGAAAGCCTTTGCATTATGTATCAATAGAAATAAATTCCCGTCTATCTTAAGCACTTGAACTGTGTTTTTTTTCCACCACTTATCACACCGCCGAACTCCAGAGCATGCAAAATTCGCAAATAAGATCAAAGGGTATCGGAGTCGAGGAATCGCGCCGTATCGTTTAAAAGGTCATCACATGAACACGTTACCGCACGCGCAGCAGACATAGTAGAGTTTCTAGCGGGATGTGAGTTTGTTGGACAAGACCAAATCGTCCCGGGCGACTCACCATTCCCGTTTCCGCAGAACGTTGTTGCGACTGGAAGAAGACCGCCTCGTTTTCACCGCAACTGGGGCACAGCTTGTTGGCTCGGGGGAGCTAGAGCGCGAAAGACAGTGTCAGCCAGAAAGAATGTTAACCATGCAAAGTACCACCGTTGCTGAACAGTGCAGTCGAATTTGGGGTATCATCATCCTCGCCTGTGCAAGGCTCACGAGCAGCTTCGGGAGCCCGAGGAGCGGTGAAAGGAAGCCGGCCGCAAACACCGCAGGTGATCTCCTCCCCGCAACACAAACAGAACCCGGCAAGAGAGAGAAGAGTGCAAAGAGATTCGGGGTCACAAACCGTGGGATCAGAGCTAACATCCTGGGTGACACCGGCGGTGGCGCCGACCTGGCTGTGAAGCTTGTTCTGATAGACACAGTAGGAACTGGCGGGCTCTCCGACGTGACAGGTCCGGCAGGTAAACATGAGCTGGTTGGTGTGTCGGTCCTCTTTCGGGTAGAGCAGGTTGGAACTAGCAGTAGGTTAGCGGTCATGTCCAAGAGGGGTCTGGGGCGGCAAATTGAAGAACTCACCATTCGCGGCAGAAGCGGAAATGGATCTGATCAGACTGCTTGGTGTCGCCACCGGCAGAAGGTGAAGGGCTTGCAGACATGGTGTAGAAAGTCCAAAGTAGCGAGTGTAGAGATTCAAGGCGAACTTTCTGGGGTTGGGTGTGTATGGAAGATCGGAGGAGGCGAAGACCGGAGGTGAAACTCGAAGCGCAATCGCAAAGGCAGGTGTTTGCACATGTTTGCACTCCCCCGCAATCGCCGTCAGGTGCGTCGCGCGGATTAATCCAGTTCCTACAATTACACAACCTCAACCACAAAAAGACATTCAAGATGGTATTTGGCTCTTGATTCACCCTCACTGTTCCCTCTCACTAAATTGTTTCTTACCCAGGCCGACTCAGGTCTTCCCACCGGCTGGGAAGTTCGTCATTCGAACTCGAAGAACCTTCCCTACTACTTCAACCCCGCCACTAAGGAGTCGCGCTGGGAACCTCCTGCGGATACTGATACCGAGAAACTAAAGATCTACATGGCAACGCACCACACCCCAGCAGCTCGCCCCGAGGCCGTTGGGCAGGGCGAGGGCAAGATTCGCTGCAGCCACCTGCTCGTCAAGCACCGCGACAGCCGCCGCCCCAGCAGCTGGAGGGAGGCTGAGATCACTCGCTCCAAGGAGGAGGCTATTGAGATCTTGAAGGGTTATGAGCAGCGCATTCAGTCGGGCGAGACCACTCTTGGTGACCTTGCAGTCTCCGAGTCCGACTGCAGCAGTGCTCGCAAGAAGGGTGACCTGTAAGTTTTGCGCCGTTTCTAGTACATTTTTTCATGAAGCTAACTATAACCAGTGGATTCTTTGGCCATGGCGAGATGCAAAAGGAGTTTGAAGATGCTGCCTTTGCCCTGCAGCCCGGTCAGGTCAGCGGTGTGGTTGAGACGGCATCTGGAGTCCACCTCATCCAACGGTAGGCAGCACAACCTTGGAAATCCAGGCGGATGATTACCTTGCTGACAATTCCCGATCAAACAGTGTCCAGTGATCTAAATACCATCTACTAATTTGACATTTGGCCCGTGAGTTGGCTCTTATGTCTCTCAAACTCCATGTCTCGCGTTCATGGATTTCTTTTTGAATTGGAAGTGGGTTAAAGCTAGGAAATGCTACCTTTGTGTCCGTTACACAATGGATTGATACAAAGCTGTCAATTTTGATGGAAGCTGTGCGGTGGTGTCTCAGAAACAAGAGGAAAATAAGATAGCTCATACAACTGTGCCAATAAAATTGCGCAGCGACAGAAACTAAATGAAAAAACTTCAAATTTCAGAATGATTTAGAATGGATATTACGCTGAACCTGATACTAGACATCTCAATAGAAGATGAATGTGATTAAGATGCGCGTGAATATGATAATGCTAGGGCCTCTCAAGCTGTGATGGATCCCTCAGCACACTCAAGTGAAGTTGTGTATCATCACTGCGAGTACTTTTCCTTTCCTCATCTCTTTTCTTTTCACTCTGTGCCTTTTCTTCCCTCACGCTCTGCCCTCATATCCTTCCCCTACCCGTGCATCCGGTTAGCATCGCCCGATGCCCCCGATGGAGGCCGTCAGAATCCGTCGCGACTTCAAGCGCTTCGACCACATACCACTACACAAAAGCTCTATTCACGATTACCACTATGATGCCAAAGACTTCGAAATGCCCAGCTGGCTCATGATTCCTCAATCCATGAAAGATGCGATTGCTCAGCTCCATGAACGCGCACGAATCACCATCACATCCATGAAGCAGCTCTCGCACCTTCGTTCCAGCCGTTACGACAACATGTGCCCCCCCTCACTGGGTGTGCTCTACCAACTACACCGATGGTCCATCAACCGTATCTTCGACTGGGAAGAGCAATGGGACCCAAAAGATCCCACCCTGGTCCCCTCTGCCAAAATTCCTCGTGAAGTACTCAAGTTCACTCTCGATCCCCAGCACTACGCCAAGTTCTACAAAACCTATTCCCTTTGGATTCAGAACTTCATGATCGGCCCCGTCAGAGCCTGGAAAAAAATGAAGCCTCTGGTGGTTAGTCGGGCTCTGCAGGTTCTGACCGAGCATCAGTACGGGGAATGGCGCTACTGGTGGGACAACACTTACATGCCTGCGATGTGGAAGTGGGAGACATGCCTGGAAGATATGCTTCTTCCTACGTGGGAAGATATCGTTGATGAAGTCTACGCGATGATCCTTGAACGTGTCGAGGGTGCTGAGGAACTCGCCAACTCTCTTTGCGCTACTTGCTCTCCACCGGCGACTCCACAAGAACAGAAGGAAGGTCCTGGTGATTACTTCATTTTCGCCTGATACATCCTCTATTATCATTACCGTGGACGTTTCAAGAGATGCTTATCCCTACAGCAGAGCTTATGCAGTTTGGAATGATGATCAGCGGGGCGGATTTATGAGATACGACAAGGACATGTAATGACGAGGAAATGATCTACTGGTGAAGGTACCATTCAGGATATGCCAAGGAATTCTGAAGGCTTTTCAACATGAGATAGTCTTCCTACTCCCAGAGTAGGGGATTAATGAGATCTATCCCAAAATCAAGGAATTCCGATACATCTGCCACTCAGTATTAGTCTACAATGAACCATAATACGATTCTTCCACTTTTCTTTCGCATATTCTTTTTGTGCCTGAGCTCTGTAACGCAATGTTTCGTGCCATACATTATGATAACGATATTCTAACAAAGATATGAATGCTTTCATATGCATCCAAGATCCATTATGCTTCCAATCGGGAAACGGGATGGACTCGATCCGGATACCGTCCGAAGAAGTTCGACGAGGGTTTTGATCTTGATCGGGCTTGAGCTGATTTGAGGCAGATTATAGAGGAATGGGGCCAGGAAGGAAGGAACAATGGGTGCATTAGAATGGTAGAATCACTTGGAAACTTGAAATTGTTTGTCTTATGCTATTCTAGTAACTTGAACATCATAACATCTGGATGTCAATGTACACTTGCCTGGTATCGTCTCGTGTCGCGGGCTATGAGATGAAGAATGACGTTGATTCAGATCACCGTTCACAAACTGGTGTTCAGTCGCTCCAGGCGAGATGTAATTGCGTCAATGACAGCAGACCTAGTTTGACAGGTTAGCTATGTCAAAAAATGTAAAAGGTAGAGGCAAACTCACTCCCGTTCAACCATTTTCATCGCATCGGCGATCTTGGCACGCTGCAAACGTTGCGGCACCTTGGGCTGAGAGCCACCAGGTGAAGCAGGGCTTCCCGGTTCGCTGGGAGAAGGCATCTTGGCTGCAATGGACTTTGTTTCGGCCATGAGATCGAGGGCAAGGCGTTTGGCCTGTGTGTTATGTTAGTCGAGAGAATATTATAGTCTAGACTAAAGGAATTGATTCTTACCATGGCCAAACGCTGCGACATCCGCTGGTTTTCTTCCTCATCCTCCTTCGAAGGCCCATCATCAAATGACTCGGACAGAGTATTAACTTCTGCGACCCATGCCTTCTCCTTTTCGCTGAGGGGAAGGCCACCAGAGTTCAAAACCTTCTTGCGCAAAGCGTCGTAGCGTTGCGCAAGTTGATCCTGTTTGTCTCTTGCTGCCTGCACCCTCTTGTCGAGGGCATTGCTGTCTCGGGCTGCCTCCTTGCGATTGCCATCTTCGTCAATCTCGCTTGATACACCCTTGATACGCTCTGCAACGTCCGAAAGCTGTTTGAGCTGATCCTGCATCTCACCTTGCAAACGCTCGCATCGCCGGAACAGATCCGAAGCGGCTCGCTCGAGGGCATTGGTGTGGGCGGAAAGCACTCGGTGGGCGGTGGTGACCAGGTCCAGGGTTGCTGGAGACATGCGTACATTTTCTTTGAGAGTATGTCGTTGGCGGTGAGGAACGTGTTTCTCGACGAACGAATCCAATGGAGAGTTCGCGTATAGAATGGCGGGAACTTGATACGGAGCTCGCCGAGGAGGCACAACGGGGGAACCAGGTGCCGGGGACTTGTGTTCATACAATTCCATTGCCGCAGAGAAGGACTCCTCTGGGGCGTCCATAATGGCCGCGTATGGATTCGAGGGGTGATAGGTGATGAGTAGGTAGCCAAGATCGAAATCGTAAAAGAGCAGGGATGCGGCAAGGTGCTCTTTCTGAGAAGTTACATCCGCTTCTGAGACTTGGAGTATCCGCTGTCTTTTAATAATGTCTCCACCGCAAATCACCCCGAGGCGGAATTCAGAGCCAGACGTGTCCTCTGTTTGCAACTCGGCCTCGACCCTTTGCGCCCAGGAAGACAAGGAGAAAGATACCACATTGCTTGCGGTTGTGACGAAGAAGGAATACCGCGAAAGGACATCCTTGGTGAAAGTGGGCCAAGTAGTCGAGCTAGCTTCGCTTGATTTGAGGGTGTCCAGCGATTCAACCAAGATCATGTCAGAGGGCTCCGACCAAGGAGTTTGGAAGGTCGAATTCTTTGCGGTCTTGGGCAACCACTGGCCTTCAACGCCATCGAGCTCCAGGCAGACGTGAACGCGGCCATTTGTGCTGGAAAGGCAGATAACGGTAGCCGAGAGCTTGTCTTGTTCGCTCACTTCCACAGCCAGTTGTTCGTCTTCGCCCTCCATCAGGTCCTCGACGTCCAGTCTGGCAGCGATTACCAGGATGTCACAAAGATCCAGATCATCTACCGTGTCACCGTAATCAAAGCGGAACGGCCCTTGCAAGCGCGGAATCGCGCTTGGATTTACTGGGCGAGTGTAGACATCAGCCCCCTCTATCACGCCAGACTCAGACGATGGTTCCAGAGGCACCTGGTTGTCAATTTCACGCAACCATTCAAACTGCTGCCGACATGCCGCCAGCTGCTCCTCTTGGATCTCAGCCGCATCTCTAAGTGCGGCTAGTTTGGGTCCGTTAGCGGCGGAGAGAGAGGGGATTGTGGTCGAAGGAGCCTGCCACTTGGACGGCAGAAGAGGGCAAAGGGCATAGAGATCGCCTGGTCTCATTGCCACCCAGAGAGTCATCGGTGCCCAAGCGTCCTCTCGTTCATCCCCATTCCCCGCAAAACAAGCCGAGCTGGCCTCCATGTCGATAATGTCGGCAGAAAAGCCCTTGTTGTTACTAAATTTGGAGGGCGTGAAATCCTGATCGGATGAGGTCCCATCGATGAGCTTTTTGAGATCCACAGCCAGCGTAGGCTGATCAAACGACCAGTGGTTGTTTCGGTCCAACTCCCACACACGCACCGCAGAATCTGCCGTGACAGTAACTATGCAGCCACTAAGATTGGTATGCAGACCCAACGGGTGCCATAGGGCCGAGATCACCGGTGCCTCTGGAATAACATGGGTGGTTGGGCCGAGTTGATACGTCTTCAAGCGAATCGGAGCATTATCAGTAGATGAGAGATGCGAAGCATCCGGTAGGACAGAGATGTGGACGGTGTGCTCGGTGACAATTGCAAGAAAGGCGCCGTTCGGCGAGGGGAGGATCTGCTTGATCAGACCGTAGACGGGTACTGCTAGGACCTGCGCATTGTTAGCCGGGGTCGATTCGCACTTCAAATGAGATGCTCCGATCAGACTCAGCTTATCACTTACCCGGTAAGATGGAATTTCCGAGCCATCTGTCTTCACCTGATCTTGTCCAGCGGATGCCTTTTTCTGTTTGCCTTGCTGTTCCCATTGATCCTTCAGTCGCGCGAGGTTCGACCAGCGAATTTCATTATCAACGACAGCGAACACTTCGTGGCCCCTCTTTGCGATCGTTCGTGTCGGTCCGCCGGCCCCGGAAGCACTTGTTCGGTTCTGCAAGTCCTGCGCAGGGCTTTTGACCGAAGTGCTGGTGAAGAGGCTGGCACCTGGCGAGGGCCGGCACAGCCAAGCCGGCGCATAACTGTTAACCTTGGGCATTGAAAATGTTGATGAACGGAAATCACAATAAAGGAGGGAGTGCGACAAGACTCAAGCCGTCCTCGCCCAAGAAAACGCGGGCAAAACGGAAGTTGTTGATGCGTGGAATTCTTGCGCCAAGATCTTTTGAGATAGCTCCGAGCTCCTTGTCCGCCTTTTCCCTCTCCAACCACGACTTCTTTTCCTCCCACCCACCTTCTTCGCTGGCTTTGTGATCCACAATGAGCTTGCTCTCAGTTAACACAGTCGATCGGCTGGATCGTCCCAGTGCTTACTATGTTGGCAAGGTAGGCGCTTGCACCTTGCAAACTTTCCCCAGGGTCTGCGCAACATTTGAAGACGGGCGTTAATGGACACGCGCAGAATAAGCGACGCAGATATAACGACCGCGATGATGACAGAGGAAGAGAAGAAGACCCCGTGGACAAGCTGCGTGGTGCTACTACGCTCTACGTGGGCAACCTGTACGTTCTGTCCGCAAACCGGCAACCCGGGACAACGTCACTAAGTAACCACAGGTCTTTCTACACTACTGAGGAACAGATCCACGAACTCTTTTCAAAGTCAGTCTCACCGAATTGTCACAAGTTCTGCCATTGCTGACCCGACATCCAGGTGCGGCGAGATCAAGCGCCTAGTAATGGGCCTCGACCGGTTCAACAAGACCCCCTGCGGATTCTGCTTTGTCGAATACTACACCCACCAAGATGCTCTGGACTGCCTGAAATACGTCGGAGGTACCAAGCTGGACGAGCGCATTATCCGAGCCGACCTGGACCCCGGATTTGAGGAAGGCCGTCAATATGGGTATGTCCCTTTTACGCAATGCGACAGATATCAGATACCTGAGGGTATTCTTACTACAAAGGATTTGGGCTGATATAGAATACAGACGTGGCAAATCTGGAGGACAAGTTCGTGACGAGTACCGTGAAGAATACGATCCCGGCCGCGGTGGTTATGGCCGTGCATACGACGAACAGCGTCAACGGGAAGAGGATGAGTACGGCGCCGGACGGTAGGTGATCTTTTTTAACGAAACAATGGCGATTGTTGTTACTGGAAAATGGCGCTATTCCCAAAGGCGTAATGTTTTAGAAGAAGCTGGAAATTCTATTCACCCGATACCCTATTTACATGTGTCTTTTGAGTCTCTTCTATATGCTCTAGTGCGCTAGTTTGTTTCTTTTGTTCACTGCCTTTTGCACCTGGTGCAGCCACCATGCGTGGATTCTGGCATCCCCCGTCAGCTCCGGGTGGAAGCTGGTCCCAAAGACATTGCCCTGTCGAACGGCCACCACGTCGCCCACCTCTTGGTCTGGATTGATATCACGCCCCTGTGTGGCACAGCGGGCTGCCGGTCCTGACAAGGTGGCCAGCACCTCAACATGATCAGCCATGGCGGCTTCAGCCGCCGAATCTTTGGGGGGCCGGGAAGGCGCAACGACAGTCTCGTCCTGCTGAACTTCGCCGGTTTGAATACCCTTTTGATGCGGCAAGATGCGCTCCACAATCGGGGCCCGGATGAAGACTGCGGGGAATGGCGGAGCATCCTGGCCCAAGAACGGCAGCTCCAATGGACCCTGGAAGCTCTCTGTCTGCCGGCCGAAGTGGTTGCGGTTGACTCGGACATCCAGTCCACCAATAAGTTCTTGGCCACCTTTCTTGGTCTTGTTGGCAGACTCGGCAAGCAGGATCAGCCCTGCACATGTGCCCCAAACTGGCTTGCGATGCACCCTATACATTTGCCACATTAGACTTGAGCACCTCCAAGCCGAGTACAACGATAACTTACTTGACAAAGTCCCTCAGCGGCTCCAAGAGGTTCGATCTGGCTGCCACCAAAGACATAGTGGTGCTTTCGCCACCGGGCAGAACAAGTCCATCGCATCTGGCCAGCTCTTGTGGCGTGCGGACCTCAATGAACTCCCATTCTGTGGAGCGGTCCTGTCCAGCAGCCTGCTTCAGCAATTGAACATGCTCGAAGAATGCGCCTTGCAAGGCGAGAACTCCAACTGTGAGCGTCATGCCTGTAGGTTGAAAGAGTAGAAAATTGATATACCATTGCTTCTTTCGATATGACTCTTCTTGCACGTGATGCAAACTTTCCGCGGGGAATATTCTTATCTCCACGTGACTCGTCTGATAGAGCAGCCAGTGTCCCTGGGCTCTCGTCAGATCGTAGCGGGGCGGCAACAGCTCGACTGTATAGAAAGACGAGATCCATGATGCTCGCTTGCTGAAAAAAGTCGTTTCTTATTCCTTCTTTATCTTGGGCATCCCATCTACCCACGCATCCCTGAGTAGAGCCCTTTCGTCATATATCTCAGATACTAAGCAACCATCTACCGAAATGGCGCTCAACGAGATCAACATTGAAGATATCGTGCGAAATGAACCCAAAGGGCAGAATGTGGATAGTACATTGCAAAAACTTCCAACACTAGCGCGCTGGTACATCGATACTCGTGAATGGAATATCAAGGGCTTGGATCTTCCACTACTGGAAACGTTGCGTCCTCACGAACAAGAGGCCGTAAAGCGATTCTACCACACTGCAGACAAGCGCATGTCTCTCGCCTCACACCTGCTGAAATATCTATATATCCACCATGTTTACGGTATACCCTGGAAGAACATTGTCCTCGGCCGCACCGAGCCACCCCAGCGCCGCCCGTGCTTCAACTCCAGCACACTGACCAAAGTCGAGTTCAATGTCAGCCATCAAGCGTCACTCACAATCCTCGCTGGAACCGTTGAGCCAGACGACATGCAGCTTTCAAAGCTAGCCGCCGCGAACATTTCAGCGCTACGACCCCAAGTCGGCATCGACATAACATGTGTCAACGAGCGCAAACCAATCGCAACTTACGCGGCTCTGATAGAACACGTTGAGATTTTCAGTGAAGTTTTCTCAACCCGTGAGCTTGACACCATGAAAAAACCTCAGTTGGTTCTCGCCCAAGCTCAGCAACTGGGATACGCCCAAAACTTCTCAATTCAACGCCAAGACGACGTTGTCCGCTTCGGTCTTCGCCTCTTCTATTCATACTGGGCTCTCAAGGAAGCATACGTCAAAATGACTGGCGAAGCTCTTTTAGCACCTTGGTTACGCGAGTTGGAGTTCACAAATGTGATTCCTCCCGACCCTGTCGATCCACTTCCTGCATCCAAGCCATATACCACACCGGACCAGAAGATCATCCAATCGCCGAAGAACTGGGGCTTGCCGTACACTGGAGTCGTCATTTCCAAGTCTGGTGAAATACTCGAGGATGTGCGAGTTGAGTTGGTTGCTTTTGAATCAGACTATATTGTTGCAACTGCGGGGAGCGGATGCACGGTTGGCGTAGTCCCTGAAGTTGCACAGGCTGGAGATCAGGCTCGCCTTGGAGACGATATGTGTGTGCGGTTACCGGGTGGTGAACTTGAATGCTACCGGATTCCAATCAGTGCCAAGAGGCTCATTGGTGATATGGACCCCTGGAACCTGCCGGGTGCCCTCAGTGACCCCTGGCTACCGATGCAGGAGGTCGATATTGATCTCGACGTGCGAACCTGTGCCGAAGGCCGCTGTTCTCACCCGACCGAGGGTGCAAATATTTTGTCATGTGTTGAAGAAAGACGTTAGGGATGGCTTTGATCTTGAGCTTGGCGTTTTATTTTATATTATCACTGCATTTGTCCTAAGTGCTTGGGATAGGAGTCCGTGGACATGACTATTGGAGAGACGACCATGCATAGCGAGTCTTTGTTAGAAACTGAGTCCTTGTTGACCAATTTTAGGTTCTGCATCATGTCTCTTGCTGTGAATTGAAAATATCAGCCCAGGATTACAGGATAACCGGAGGGAATCAAATTGCTGGTCAAAACAGCATATCAACAGCAAAGAAAGATATCTTGAGCGAATTTCTTTTCTATTAAAAGTTCATGATAAGCGCGCAGCAATGCAATAACAATAATCAGGTCATGGGGCCTTTCTTGCTGAGAGTATATACATTCAAGACTGGAAAGGCAAGGGAAGTGTAAGGACGTAAGGTTCAGGTTAAAAATGGTGGTTTACGCAGAAAAGCGCCGAAAAAGGCAAAGCCGTAGCTCATCTAGCAGTAAATCCAAAAAGCAGTCCGATCAAGGTCCAAGTCGAAGTTTTCAGGGAAAAGGTTTTCCGGGAACAAGACAGGGTTCTTCGTCTATCGGTGGCTCTGTGGCGATGAAAGATATGTACCGAAAAGGCGAATGGACGATATACAACAAAAGTTCAAGGCGGGCTGCTTCGCTCGTTGGTGTAGGTGGATTCAAGGGAGCGTGATCAGTCATTCGTCCGGATGTGAACAACGGGGTTTCCGGGCTCCATTGTCGGAGGTATTGGTGGACTGGTTGCCGCCATCTTCCAACACTTAGATTTGAACAGCGGTTGAGATGCCGTTGGCGCGGGGCGTCTCTACCTTAGTCTCCTCTGTGCGGGCCATGGCCACGATGTTCTTGAGCATTGACTCGCGCGTGGATTGAGTGAGACTGTCCACGTCTGCGGAAGTCAAGTCCTTAGTCTCGATGGGTGCCAGGACTATATATGTGAGATTAGCTGTGAGGTACTACCGTGGATTTCATGAGTACTCACCTCTGATCTTGATAGAACCAGCATTGAACCGCATGTTGCGAGGCGACATGACATGAGAGTAGTTCTCAACCACAATAGGCACGATCGGCACACCAGCCTTAACAGCCAAGTGGAAAGCACCCTTCTTGAAAGGCAGCAACACAGGCTCGTCGGAGTAACTCCGCGTGCCCTCGGGGAAAATGAACACGCTCTGGCGGTGATTCTTCATCTCATCCACGGCGCCGTCAAAGGCCTTCATGGCGGTCTCGCGGTTTGCGCGGTCAATAAATACAGTTCTGGAAAGAGCCATGAACCAGCCCAGGAAGGGGATATTGCGCAGCGACTTCTTAGCCGTTACACTACAGTAAGGCGGGAAGACCTCACCCAGCATGAGCACATCAAGCTCGGTCTGATGGTTACTAATGAAGACAGCCGGCCGGGTAGCGAGGTGTTCCTCGCCCTCGACAATGTCGAACTTGACGCCGGTGGTGATACGCATCACCCACTTGAAACTGCGGGCGGTGGCCCATTGGGAAACACGGCCGTAGCCGACAAGGCGGAGGAAGATGGAGGCGATCACACCGTAAGTCGCACACAGGAGCAGGGAGCCATAGGCGGCAAGACAGCGAGCGACAAAGGCGGCGCGGGGCACTTTTTGGCCAAGGGCGAAGAGCGACAGGGTCACCACCACGAACGAGCTGATGCCCGACAGGATATAGGAACTGATCGACATGGCGGGATCACGAACAGAACTGTTGGGACTATGTGGTCAGCGGCGAGCAAGGCCATGAGGGTCATGATAATTTCCTACCTGATAACACCGGAATGAGGCGGCCACGGCCCGTAATGCACAAAGATGAGAAGAGCAAATCTTAAGGAGCGAAAGCCATGCTACGGTTCTGCGGAAGTGAAGCTGCTTTTTTTGCCCGCGCCGACTCACCGCCAGCTGACCCCGGCATATGACGGCATCACGGCCTTATTTGCATTAAAGCGCTCTGGGGTTGCGGGGTATAGTTGTATTTGGGTAGCTGGGAAATATCTTTTATCTATTTTGCAGGGAGTGGCTTCTGGGCATTTATAGGGCTTTGAAATAGGTGGTGGGTGTGAATTTTTTACGGCAAAACATCCCCATGAGCCCGGATATATAGAGGGGTACATATTCGACTTACAGTTAACTGTCTGTGCACCAGGGCAATGCCTAGGAACCTAGGTATCCGCTGATCGAATTATCAATAACAGTGAATTATGCTTATGCCATCATCGGTTCATCTCATGATGCCCAACCCTCACTAATGTACAAAACACCATCCCTGATGCCAGATGTCTAGACCTGGAAAAACTCCCCACTGATGCTGTGCAGAAAAAGGTCCGGAACGCCGAGTTCGTAAGACGCGACCCCAAAGAAGAGAAAAAGCCGTGAGGTCTACGCCATGTCTTCGTCCTCCATTTCATCGTCATCCAACGACTCCATCGCATCTTTAATGAACTGTGCAGCCTGGAACAAGTTAGTTGAAAAGTCCAAAGTGCAAAGCTGGGAGGAAAAAAAAGCACCTTTGGGTCCAAGTTCAAGGCCGTGGTGAAATGCTTGATCGCATTAGCCTTGTCATGGAGCATTTTGTACAGTTTGCCCAGGAGATAATGCACGTTCGCCTCGTCGGGCGCCATGTCCTTGAGGACCTTCAATTCCGCCAATGCAAACTTAAATTCCTGCATCTTCATGAGTACGCGGGCTTTGCGGAACCGCGCCAATACTGAATGCGGTGCCAAGGAGCAGGCACGCTCGTAGTGAACCAAGGCGTTCTTGGGGTTGTCCATCTTCTCCAAGACCAAACCAATGCAGCAGATGAGAACCGCATTGGTTGGGTTGATGGTTGCCGCGTTCCGGAAGTGCTGCTCGGCAAAGTCAAGCTTGCCCATCTTATCGTACACCGTTCCCAATCCGTACCATGCATTGTAGTGGCGGTTGTCGGCTGTGATTCCGTGGCGGTAGGCGTCAAGGGCCTTGTCGTATTCTTCGTTGGCCACATACTCGTGGCCTTGGAGTGTGAAAGCATAGGCAAATTCGGGGTCCAGCATCGTTGCACGCTTGAAACATTTCAGAGCTTGATCGTGATCCCGCTGATGAGAGAATGAGTTTCCAATAGCACACCATGCCTGAGGTGACAGCCGGTCAGCTTCCAGCAACTGATGAGCCAAATAGGCAAGCTCCACGTCGCTCTTCAGGTGCCAGAGAACAGTCGAGTAGATTTCCATGTCTTCAAGTCGAGAAGGCGCCAAGCTTTGGACTCGGGAGAAGTATTTGGCAGCCTCCGTATACATGGCTTGTTCAAAGTAGGCGCGCCCAAGCTGAGCGAGGACCCAAGGGGTTTCCCGTTGACCTTGCGAGAGTGAATTAAAATGTTGAATAGCATCGGGGCACTTGTAACGGCTCAAGGCACAATATCCAGATGCTAATTTCGTGAAAAGCCCCAATAGCCAACTCAATGCCTCCATTTCCTTGGTTTTCTCGGCATTCTTAGGCAAAGGCGGAGCTGGAAAAGTGGGTGGTACAGATGTCGCCCGGTGTTCTTTGCCATCATGATCCGATGGTTCCATCGGCTTTCGATTACCACTCACCACACGCCCAACCGTTGATGTGGTAGGGCGTCCTTTAGGGTGCATGCTTCTCACTTTCTTCACTTCGCGGCCATCCCTGCCAATCATGGCAGAATTTGAAAGCTTGCTGGTAGTGGGTTTGATTTGGTTGAAGAGTCTGACACTGCGGCGTTGAGGAGCACCTGGTTCCATCGGTTGAGGAGGGAGAGGATGAGCAACCTGACCAGAAACAGTGCGTTTGCGATCACCGATCCGTGGCGCAGGTGGAGGTTCTCTTTCTGCCGGCCCCATGTGTGACTCCTCCGGGTCTGTCCTTGTCTTTGTTCGCGGTCGGATGCCCGTGGGGCGCATCTTCGGAGGAGGTTGGCCCGTGTGATCCAAGCTCATCGTTTGCATCGTGCGATTCTTTCTGGCTGGGGCCAACGGTGGTTCCCATGCGGATTCTGGGTCAGTTACCCCATTTGCAATGCGGAACTCCTCTGATCCGCTACTTTGGGGTGTCTCCATGCCCTCATGAATCACTGGTGGGGCCACCGATGCTACACTGACCGAGCTTCCATTAAGTTTCTCCCAGAGCGCAGAGCTTCCATATGTTGCATCGGAATCACCGCGTGAAGCGGAGACCATAAACGGATCTGGCGCAGCGTGGTTAGTCTGTACAGGGAATGCGCTTTCTGTAGGCGTGAGACGATCAGACGCGATGTCGTTGTCTTCGGAAGATGAGGATATTATGGCAAGGAGCTCGGGACTGAGCTGGTAGATATTAGGGACTCGGATATTGACACCTGCTCACGAATTAGCATCTTCCGTTATAGGGCTTCACTTCGACATACCCGTCGCGCACAAGCCCAAAAACGCATCCCACATGAACGGGTTGAGTTTCAATGAGTCCACATAGCAATCAACAGCTTTGTTGAGGTCTTTGTGTGCGTGCCAGAGCTTTCCTTGCAAGGAATAGACTGCCGCTGCATCTGGCAGATGCTGTCTTTGTGTTTCACTGTGTTTGTTCCAGTTGTTCTTGTTTGCCCATAGTCCTTTGCTGCGCTCCAGTGCAGTTATGCCATCCAAGTGTTTTCCGAGATCTAAGCATGCCTGAGCATAGACGTAGGCGCACCCCAGATGTAGGCCTCGAGAGCCGGAACTCTGACTGTGCTCAAAAGCAGCTTTTATCTCTCCATTATGCAGGTGACAGAGTGAGAGCAGATACTGCGCTTCAAAAGAGCGAGGTTCGTAGGCGTGAAGGCGTCCAGCTAGGAACAGCGCGTTGCGAATGAGGTTGTTGTCAAGGTGGTAGTAGACAAGGTGCCGCAGCTGGCTGGCGACGTGCCCAGTCGACAAAGCCATGGTGGCAGGACACGCTCTGGCGAAGAAGAGGAAACTGGAGAATCGAAAACGGAGGGGGAATCTGTTCTTTCAGAGTCGGTGCGCACCTAACTCCGATCGCAAAGCACCTTCCGAAACGCGGGGAGGTGACGCGACGTCGATGCAGGTACCAAAGCGACGAGGGCCATCAACGCCAGCAGTGAAAGGCCGTTCTGTCTGCCTGCCCTGTTATAACGCCAATTCTCAGGGCAGAGAGATCTTCTTTCCTATCTCGATCGTTACGCCCACGGTGCCAGCACGGGAATGTGAGCGGCCGGAAATGGTAAGCACGAGAAGATGCCCAGGGTTGCCCAGCAGAGTACGTGATCTGCGCCGAGTCAGACTCTTACTGCGCCACAGTCATCGTGCTGGATCCAAAGAGAAGGTGAGGGTTCGCCGAAATCGAGTTGTTGCGTGTAGCTCGCGCCTTATTTTGGTTGCATTCGCCCACTGCCAGCGGATTCTGCCGGGCGGTGAAGGTTGTAGCGGGCAACAATCGGTGGAGATCACGAACACGAGTTCAAGTGGGTTCACCTTTGCTTTTACCAATTTATTTGTCTTTGTTCCAAAGTGCTGGGCTTGAGGTATCAAAGTCAGCCTCAATTGATTTCCTACTGTACCGCAGTTTCAGGCCAACGGCCAACTCCTTGTGAGACTCCGTAACCAGCTGCCCAATTCAGTCGCCCTTCACCATGGCCCAGGTTAGCTTAAACAGAGCTTCTTTGCAAAAATCGTCTAACATGAATTCAGAAAGCAGCCAAATCCTTGGCCAGCCGCAATGCGGCGGTCCTCAACCGCACTCACCTTATCTCGGCCGCTCTGCACATTCTCTTCCTCTTCCTCCACTTCATGTTCCAGCGCCCCGGCTCATTGAAACCTTACATTCTCCTCGGTGTCCCGACTCTCGTCATTGAATTCTACCTGGACAAAGTTGGCCGTCCGCGCTATAATGAGGATGGCTCCCTTCGCTCTGCCGGTGAGGATCTCAATGCCACTGGTCTGACTGAGTACATGTGGGATGTGCTGTACTGGACCCAGGGCTGCATCGTTGCTGTGTGCATCTTCAATGACCGCGCTTGGTGGCTCTGGGCTGTGGTTCCTCTGTACTCGGTCTACCTGGCCTATACTACAATTATGGGAGTGAAGAAGGGATTCGCCGGCATGGGTGGTGGCGGCGAAGGTGAAGACTATGATGCCCCTAAGAGCAAGTCACAACAGAAGAAGGAGAAGCGGGGCGACCGGCCCAAGTATAGAACTCGTTAAGCCTGCAGGGCTGCGGGTTGCGGGATGTGTACTTATGGATATTACATGATATTGTTTTTGGCATCGATCCATGTCCTTCTCACCTTTATTCCAAGCATCCTGTGTTAACTTCATGCAAATACAATCTTGCAAAATATTTTCTAAATGATATATGTGAATCATTGACTGGTTTTGCCGGAACGGCGTACCTATATATATTGCGGAAGGAACTGAGTAATCTACCATTCGAGGACTACATTCGCGTCTAAGTCCAACCTCGGAGTACTCATAACAAAGCATTTCATTATGTACCGAAGATACAACGCTACGTTCCCGAAAGGCCTCTCCAAAAAGCAGGGCACATCAAGACAAATGAAAAGCCAAAAAATCATAAACAAATATCAATGTGCATCTTCAAGGTCGTGAACATGTTGTCGTCATGACAAACTATATGGGGAATAATGCATCGACAGACCGAGCATCACATGCCGCTGGCAAAATACCCCCAATCTCAAGGCGGCATATTCGAAAAGGAAGGTGTAGTGCAAAGGAATTGAGAACAACTGATATTAATGCGAGATGTCAAAGATAAAGTTTGAGTGTGTTCAAAGCTCATCCTTTGCTGAAGAGACCGCAGACTTGACGCCGCTCGTCGCGTCGTGAGCGTGGGAGGCAGCGGTCTCAGCAGCCTCGTAGGCAACACTGCTCACGCTGGAGGCGAGATCGGCCAATTGAGCCTGCGCGCTCTCGACGGCAGCGGCTAGCCGGCTGGTGGCACTCTCGACAGCACCGGGCTCTTCGCCGTAAATAGCTGCGCTGGCCTTGGATTGGATGTCTGCGATAGCGTCCCTGGCAACGTCGACATAGGCAGGCTCCTTTCCGTACACGGCGCCGCTGACCTGCGCAGACGCACTAGAGTAGGCGCCAGCTGCAGCATCTGTCGCCTTCTCATAAGGACCCTTGGGAGTGCCGTAGATACCGATACTTGCGGCCACGACGGCAGAATGCAGTTGGTCATTGGCGTTTTGCATGACGTCCTCCACGCTAGGAAGATTGCTAGCATATGCGTTGGCAGCCGACGAAGCTGTCTCGTAAGCCTCGCTGACATAGCTAGAGGCAGATGACAGAGCTTCAGCAGGGTATGGCGTCTCATAAGCGACACGAAGCTTGCTCATAACGCTCTCCGTAAACGAGGGCTGCTTGCCAACCAGAAGCTCAGAAACAACATCCTGAACTGCCGCGAATTGCGAAAGCTGGTTATCAGCCACCTGCTGCAGATATGGCACAGGAGTGCCGTAGACCTGCTCGCTAGCCTTAGAAACGAGGCTTTCCCAGTTCTCAGATGCCTGGCTGGAAAGAGACTCCAAAGGACCAGGGGTGGTACCATAAATAGCGGAGCTAGCAGATGCCGATACCAGGGAGAGGGAGGCAGAAGCGGCAGAAAGGGCAGCACTGTATCTCGAAGAAGCGTCATCGATGATGCTTTGCGACCTGCCGTCATCCGCTGCGGAGACCGCGGAGCTTGCCGAGGCAACAGCCGCAGCAAGACTGGCGGAGGCCAAGGAGGAAACATGCTCATATTGAGACCCGGCTTCTTGGACAAGGTCCTGGAAGCGGCGAGGGGGCGGGGTGGGCGTCGGAGTACCGTATACTGCTTCGGATGCCGTGGAGACAAAGGCTGTGTAATGATCGTGAGCGAGGCCAACCGCCTCGTAGTAGCGGCGTTGGGCATCGAGAACAAAAGGCTGAAGCGCGGCCGAGCTGGTCGCAGGTGCAGTCCCCTTGACCTGGGCCAGCTGCTGAGACGCCAGACTGAGCCCTTCATTCAACCTGGACGACGCAACAGAAGAAATCTGGGCCAAGGGACCGGCAGGCGTGGGCGTGGCCTGAACAGCGCCAATTCGCGACTCAAGGCCTTCAGTTGCATACTTCACAGCTCCAGAATAGGCAGATTCAATGGAAGAGAGAACCTGGGCATGGGCAGGAGCACTAGATTGGGACATCTGCCCCATAAGCTGAGATTTCGCAATGTCATATAGGATTTTAGCTTGGGCTGTCGAGTCGGCAAAAGCAGAGCTTGCTTCTGCGTAAGCATCTTCAGCCTTGCTTGCCACTTCGTCAAACACGTCTTGCTCGTCTTCATCTAGGATGGGCGCCTGTTGCGAGTTGGCATCTGCAGCAGCAACGCCAAATGCGGGCCATGAGGTATGATGATTCTCCTGAGCCTCATCACTCAGGATAGACTCGTCGTCATCTTCCTCCTCAGCAGCGGTACCTTTAATCGATGAAATCGGCCCAGAGTCCGTCTCGTCGGTATCGTGTTCAGTTAAGGCCGGTTCTTCGTCTGCAACGCCGTCCTCACTATGAATCTCTGAGGCAGTGCCAACAAATTCATCTTGTTCGGCATCGGAATCCTCTTCGGACTCCTCAGCTTCAACTGCAGGTTTGGGCCGCGGTGGAGGAGCTTCAGTTCGAGTGTCGAAATTGTCGCTTACTTCACGAGCGGCAAACTTCCAGGTTCCGACGTCTTTCAATCTAATAAGCTCCCTGGCAGTGTCTTCCGCAACTTCCATACCACTACCCAAGAGCTCGCTTGCCACGGCTTTAGCCTCTGCAACCGACTTGTGGTTCATGCCGACTTTCCGGATTTCATTACGCCAGTCCTCGAGCTGTGCCTTGAGTGCATGGTATCTCGCCCAATCCTTGTAAGTAACACCATCCATCCATGCCCAGCGCATGCCGATTTCTTGCAAGCCCAAGTCACGGATGTTATCCAGAACGTCGAGTGTCGAATTTACAGCGGCGCCTACTCGGCGGACGAGTTCGTCATCAAACGAGATGGCCCATTCGCGAAGGGTATGAGCGCGATCTCTGACCGCAATGGCAGAGTTCCGGATTTCGCCGATAAGTTGCTCACTAGCAGATTTCTCTTCATCCGGAGAATCTTCCTCTGGCAGCGACTGCGCGAGATCGTTGATATGCTGCTTGACGAGGGACACCTTTTCAGAAGCGACTGCTTGAAGCGCAGTAGAAAGGCTCTGGCCATGGCTATTGGCACTGCTTGCAATAAGAGCAGTCACAATTTCCTCGATGCGTTTCTCAAGATCTTCGATTCCCTTGTCGGCGGCGGCTGCAAATTTGACTTGCCATCTCTCAAGATCCGAGTCAATTCGGTCGCGAGCTTGCTTTGCTTCTTCATCGGCTGACAGAGTGGGTTTTACAGAAGGAGTTTCGGTCGTAGATGTGGTGGTGGCAGTCGAAGTCAGGGGTTCGACTTTGGTGCTGGACACGGTTGATGAAGTGGATTCTTCAGACGAAGTGCTATTAGGTTAAGGTCAGTAAAAAATATTTCGTCAGGGAGGAGGGAGGTTGAGCATACTTATCCATGTCTTCAACAACCGCTCGCAACCGCTTTCCTTCCCTGTAGCTGGCGAGGCGCTGTCCAATCTTCACAAGTTGGGGCTCAACCTGCTCCGAGTAGAGGCCAGTGATCTGTGGCCACAGCGAACTGTTGGCGAAATAAACCACGGACGACCAGGTATAGCGAGCGCCGGGCATAACGTGAGTCGCCAAAATATCCTGGCCTGTGGCGTAGGTCTTGCCAATGAAGGGCTGAGACCGGGTATAGAAAGGCACAAAATGATCCCAGTAGGCTGTCTGCGCAGCACTGTTGGCTTTTTGGTAGTACGGATATACCAGCGTCATGGTCTGTTGCACATACGGATCAACCTGGGCCATGTAAAGCTGATGCGCTTGGCTTTGAGCCGCCTCCAGACGCGGAGTCACTTGAACTTTCCATTGCGCGGCGCCATATGCCTCAGCTTGTTGCCATGCAGGCGCGCCGTATTTCTCGTATCCCGATTTGGCGATCTTCGAGGCGGGGATATAGACTTGCTGGTTGACGACTTCCACGTAGGGACGGGCTTGGTCAACGTAGGGCGCAGCGTACGTATCGTAATAGGGAGTGACATAGGGCTCCAGGTGCGATCGAGCAATTAGGTATGGTTTGCAGACCCGAGGCGATTGATCATTCAAGTCCGCGACGCGCGAAGGACACCGGAAGAACGGCGTGAGGAGCGTATACCAGATACACAACCTAAGGAGAGCCGGGATTAGCTTGGGATGCGCCGGAGGATTATTTCAAGATAGGCCCATCCTTACCGTAGAACCAGCCCTATCGTCCACCGAAAAGTACCTTTCCTCTGGACTTTGCTTGTTTCATTCCTTCCATTTAACTTCACAGATTCCTGTGCGTGGCCATTCTGGGTGCCCATGGGAGCTGCCATGGCTGCCGGTTGGCGGACGAGACCGACGTCCGACGTTGGTGAAAGGCTTCTGAGACTTATTCCAAAGACCCGCGGCTTCACGAGAAATTGGACCTGATAGACTTGGAAGCTATTGCTTCATCGGGTGTCGTAAGTCGACTGCTGAGCTGTGCACGGTTGAGATAGGAGCTCCAGAAAGCAAGACGTAGGCGGAATGATCGCGTTCGGCTTTGGCGCTAGCAAATATTCACGGGCTGCGACGGGCCGCGGTCAGTGCACAAGGTGCGGTTCCGAGGTAGACGGTGACGAGTGTGGTGTTTGAGTTCTTCGAACAACCCAAAGTCATTAAAGGATATTTCAGGAACCTTGGGTACCTGGTTTATAGAAAAAGGATTGTTTGGTCCTGGGGGGTCAGTGAGGTCATCAGTGGCACCTGGGTGGCAGAACCGTGCAATACACAGTTACGAGGTCGGTGTGGGTTGTCTGGCGGGTAAATACGGTAAACCTGGTAACGGACATACGATGACTCAGCGAGCGAGAAAGAGCAGCGGGCCAGGTAGAAAGTTAAGGAAGTAGTTGCCCGCCACTTGGAGATTCGCGACTTTGCGATTTGGAGCAGCAAATATCTTTTCTAGGTAGGTGCGCCCCCGAATCAACAATTGCCTAATCTGACTTGCAACGATCCCACAGTCCCCTCTTTCCATCGCGTCTTTGTCGTCATCCGCCAGCATCCTCTCTTGCTTATCATTGATAGCAGGGAGCAGACGATGAGGATTTGGTAAAAGACGTTCGACCGTCGATTCGACGTGCCCCTACACTATGGACATGTTCAACTCCTCTCGCAATCCAGGGGCGATGTCCTCCTTTCCTGACCTCATGAACGATCCGGCTTTCGACGAGAGGGAGAAGGGCTTCGAGGACATGGACACCTGTCGGATCTGTCACGGCGAAGCTACCGATGAGGAACCACTGTTTTACCCCTGCAAATGCAGCGGCAGTATCAAGTTCGTTCACCAGAGCTGTCTGGTGGAGTGGTTGGCCCACTCGCAAAAGAAGCATTGTGAGCTTTGCAAAACCACCTTCCGCTTCACGAAGCTATACGACCCGAATATGCCCCAGAGCCTTCCAACGCCTCTCTTCATAAGACAAGCGGTGATTCAATGCCTCCAGACTCTGGTGACATGGATGAGATTTCTTCTGGTGGCGTTTGTTTGGCTGGGCTGGTTACCGTGGTCGATGCGTGCAATCTGGAGAGCCTTGTTCTGGCTCGCCGACGGCCGCTGGTCGGCTAGCGAAGCTTCTCAGCAGCAAGCTCTGCAATCTGCGCAAGAGGGTACTACTCAGTGGGCTGGAAATGGGACGGCGTCAAGTGCTGTCCTAAGTTCGTTGACTTCAACGGTCTCGAACGCAATGAAATCTGCTGCCACCAGTGCCCCGTCGCCACAATCGTCGGCGATCAACTTCCCAACCGGAGACCCATTGATGCTCACTCTGATCAAAAAGATCATTCCCAATCTATTCCTTCCCGCCTTCGCATCTGCTGGACCAAATGAAACCAGTTCAAATGGCATGACTGGCGTCACGAAAACCCGATACCCATCGTGGCTGTCTGATGTGAAGTTTCTTAACTCATTGACACGCTATCCAACCATCAACAACATGATAATAGATATGCTGGAGGGCCAGCTGATTACTCTTCTGGTCGTCATTGCCTTCATTCTTCTTTTCCTGATTCGGGAGTGGGTGGTTCAGCAGCAGCCCATGGCCAACATTGCCGAGGGAGAGCGTGAAGCGGCAGTGCAGCTTATTGCAAACAACGGGGCTGACGAACAAAGAAATCGTGTTAATGAGCTTAACGCGGAAATTAACGCCCTCCGGCAAGAAGATGCCCGCCTACGCCAGCCAGTTGAAGAGCGTGAAGATGGCCACATAGACGACCGTTTCCCTCCACGATCCGCCACACATTCTCCTGCCCCATCTTGGACCGACTCCGATGATGGTCTTCCTGTTTTTGATAGACCAGCGGCACATCGTGATGCCTTTACCGGCGATCATTTACCTGGAAATGCTGAGACCGAACTCGGTGGTCCGGCTTTCCAACATCAGGAGGAGACGCCCCGCACCGGCGTGCTAGCTTTCCGCGATGTCCTAGCTCGATCTAATGGTGACCGCGATGAGATGCTGCGAATAATTCGAGAGGAGGGCCATGAAGAAGAACTTGGCTGGATAGTCAACGCGTTTACCGGACCTAACCAAGACGAAAATGTCGCTGAGCCTTCGAACCATGCGCATCAATATCAGACTATGGGCCCCCAACAACCTCCCAACGCAATTAATGAGCAGCATGATGCCGCCGCGCCCCAATTCCCCGAAAATGAGCAACCGCCTTCTGTGCGGCCCCCCAGCCTCGAATCAGCCGCAAGAGATGGTTCTGTGCCTACAGACCCCCAGGACAATGAATCCCCCAAACGAGCAACGGAGCGACTTGCTGACTGGTTTTGGGGAGATATAACCCCTGTTGAGCATGACCCTGCGGAGGCCGCGCTGGAGGACGATGCGCACATCGTCCAAGACCCGGCTTTGGAAGATCCATTTGTGCCTGTCCAGCCTCGTCTGGAAGAGCAACCAGCCGATGGTGTGATGGCTGCAGCTGCAGCTGAGGCCGGGATGGATCCCAACGACGTGGACGCAATCGAAGGAGATGATTTTGAAGGAATTATGGACCTCATTGGCATGCAAGGGCCGATCTTTGGACTCTTGCAAAATGCCGTCTTCTGTGCCCTTTTGATTGCCTTTACAGTGGCCATCGGCATCTGGCTGCCCTATTTGTGGGGCAAGATCGCCCTCGTACTGCTTGCCAACCCCTTGGAGCTGATTGTCGGAGTGCCGATGGCTGCTGTCACTGTCATTGCTGACATTGCTCTTGACACATTGATTGGCGTCGTAGGCTATGTCATGTATTGGCTGACCTTTGTCTGCAAAGTCGTGCTCAGTCCCCTCGGCGCCTTTGTCCCTGCCATTGAATGGATTCCCCGGGGCAAATCTGTGACTAGTGCCTCGCTGTCTCTCATCGATGCCAGTACCAATCGCCTCAACAAAGTGGTCAAGGCATTCCTTGTCTTCCACGAATCCGACATTCCGATGTTCTCGGTGATATCGCATCAGGCGCTCAAGCTCCACCAGGCACGGATTGGAACGGTCTTCCAATTCGCCTTCGATGCAGTGAAATTTATTCTGCACGATTTCCCACTACGCCTCATCACGCTCGGGCTCCCTGGTGCTCTCTCCTTTGAATATGACCTATCACTGTTGCGAAAGATCATATCCCAAGCCCAACAACAGCTTAGCGGCTTACTCAAGACACCGTTCTTCAGTTCCGGAGCCAAGTTAATAAACGCCGGTGCCGCCGAGGCCACCAAGCCAACAATGTCTGTCGACTATGACTTGGCCGTCTGGGATACGAAAGACCGAGCTGTTGCCATACTGATGGGCTACACTCTGGCAACAACCGTGGGATTCCTCTACCTTCGCATCACCGGGCTCCTTTCTGGGGCCAATCGCGGCCAAAGAGTTGAGGGTATTGTGGCAGAGGTCCTTCTCCAGGCAGGGGGAGTGATGAAGGTCATTCTAATCATTGGCATCGAGATGATTATTTTCCCTCTTTACTGTGGTGTACTGCTTGATATTGCCTTGCTCCCTCTGTTTTCTAATGCGACGGTGATCTCGCGCATTGCGTTTACGACGACTTCTCCTCTTACATCGCTTTTCGTTCATTGGTTCATCGGTACATGCTACATGTTCCACTTTGCTCTATTCGTGTCCATGTGCCGGAAAATCCTGCGGAGTGGAGTCCTTTGTGAGTATTTCGTTCGAGCCGATCATTTCCATGCGTTTAGATACTAACATTCTGCCCAGACTTTATTCGTGACCCGGATGATCCGACTTTCCATCCGATTCGCGATGTTCTCGAGCGCAGCATCACCACCCAGCTTCGCAAAATAGGATTCAGCGCCCTCGTTTACGGTGCTCTGGTAATTCTCTGCCTCGGAGGAGTAGTTTGGGGTCTCTATTTTGCATTTGATGGCGTGCTTCCCATTCATTGGTCTTCCAATGCCCCTATGCTCGAATTCCCCATCGACCTGCTGTTCTACAATTTCGTCATGCCACTGGCTATCCAATCTGTCAAGCCCTCAGACGGCCTGCACGATCTGTATAACTGGTGGTTCCACAAATGCGCTCATTACTTGCGCCTCAGCAACTTCTTCTTCCCGGAGAGACACCCCGAGGAAGAGGGCCGGCATGTCCGACGTACCTGGTGGAGTCTGCTGTCCGGAAGCAAGGGTGATTGGGAGCATCCCGTCATTGGAGAGAAGGAACAGGCTGCCGCAGAAAAAGAACAACGTGATGCATACTTCCTGCGAGATGGCAAATACGTTCGCGCCCCTGCTTCAGACCAGGTTCGCATCCCTAAGGGAACGAGGGTTTTCTTAGATGTGACCGAGGATAATGAA
Source organism: Penicillium sp. S103-07 (assembly GCA_037042055.1). Taxonomy (NCBI): domain Eukaryota; kingdom Fungi; phylum Ascomycota; class Eurotiomycetes; order Eurotiales; family Aspergillaceae; genus Penicillium; species Penicillium sp. S103-07. The sequence continues at coordinate 34,704 of JAXQJQ010000057.1, forward strand.
CGCGTTGATGGGAGTCCCGATCCCGATAATGGGCTACACGGTCGAACCAGCAACATGTTCACCAAAGTGTACATCCCTCCTTCCTTCCGGACTCGAATCGCCGCTTTCATTCTTCTTATTTGGCTGTTCGCTGCTGCCACCGGGGTAGGCATCACCATTGTCCCACTGGTTATTGGCCGGAGGATCGTCGCGCTCTATTTCTCCAGTCCTGTTCCGGTGAACGACATCTACGCCTTTTCCTGTGGACTGTGTGTGGTTGGCAGCGTGGCATACATTGCCTTTTCCTGTCACGGTGCAGTTCTAGCGATGAAACGCAACCCGGGCACGTATCTGCGATCCCCGCGAGAGCTGGGCCAGAAGGGTCTTGATCTGGTGCTCAATGCGAGCCGCCTTCTGTACATGACAGGCATATTGGTTGTATTGCTCCCGACGCTTTTCGCACTCATGACCGAGCTATACATTCTCATCCCAACACACACTTTGATGGGAGATGGCCAGTCCCATGTCGTCCACGTTGTGCAAGACTGGACGCTGGGTGTCCTATACGTGCAGATGGCGATAAAGTTGACTCTCTGGCATCCGCAGTCCTGGGCCGCCGCCGTGCTTAACGGAATCTTCAGAGATGGCTGGTTGCGACCCAATGTCAACCTTGCGACTAGAGCTCTGGTGCTCCCCCTGTCGCTGCTCACCGCCTTGGCTGTCGCCGTGCCCTTGGCATTGGGAGCAGTATTACGATGGACCGTCTTCTATACGCAAAGTGACGCGCAGTCCTTGGTCTATCGCTATGCATACCCAGCTACGCTGTTGGTCGTGTTGGCCGCGTGGGCAGTCCACTTAGTTCATCGACGGGTGGCGATCTGGCGCATCAGCATCCGTGACGACGTATACCTAATCGGGGAACGTCTGCACAACTTCAGCGAAAAGCGAGCACGGGATGTCGGAGTATCGCGACGAGTGATCACCGGGTGAGGGAGGCTCCTTGCCTTTTGTATTCTCCACTTTTACACACTGTACATTGAGACGTCATACCACTTTCCATAGTTTCAATTTTAGCTCACCTTGAGAAATATCTGCGTTGCATGAGGCCTGCGCTTAGTCACCCCCGAATTTAGGTGCCTGCCACGTGACCCACCTGCACCCGCAGGCGGCAGCGTGATTGGTTAGGCAACAGGATTCCACCAGATCCTCCCGCGATGCTCGTCTATCGGGACCCTTCATCGCCATCGCCAGGCACCCATTGTTCGATTTTCCGTTCTCCCTTACGTTCCCCTCCTCCTATGGCTCCTTCACCTTGTTGCGACTCACGAAATGGGATTGTGAATTTACGCGATCCTTCATCCTCGATCTAGAGAGTCGAATTCCCCTTTGGTCCTTATCGAATCGCTATCGCCATGTCGGTCCTGCGCGGAGGAAGTGGGTTCCTCCAGCGCCGCCTCACGAAGCTGTATACAGACACCAAAACTTCTTGCGAAAGCGTTACCACCGCATCCAAGGCTCTCGATGACCCTGAACTTGTCGCCCTGCACCAGAGCTTCCAGAAGCAGCGGGATCGCTTACTGGCGTGGGGTCTAGATTGGAGTGACGCCAGCGCCGCCCAGCCGAATGATATCGATGAGTCCTTGACCGCGGCCGGTTTCAGCGATGTCGTCGAGAGTGTCATGTCCTCGATCCAAGACCTGCTCAACAAGGCAGAGCAGGTTCAGCACATCGACGCGCCGATTCTACCCTCCAAAGAACGTAAAGTGGACCTGCCTTCGAAGGACACCCTCGGCAGCCTGCCTCTCAAGACACAGTGGACCGACGATGATATTAGTCGCTCCAAGACTATTCTGAGTGACTTGACGGCGTGTATCGACACTCTCTATGACCTTTCTCGTTCACGACGGGAGGCGAGCATGTCGAGCAAGTACAACGCCACTGCCCAGCGACGAGCGAACCCTACTTCTCCATACGACTATTCCCACGGCTCCTTTTCAGACTCGAAGGGAAGGGTTCAAAGCCCCAAGCAAATGACCGACCCTTTCAATTATTCTCCGTCTGCCCCACGCGACTTCAGCAAGACTCTCACGTCGTCGCACCCTTTCGTCATCGATCGATCGGCTTTGCAACTATACGGAGCGGCCCATGACAACAGCCCTCCGCCCTATGAACCTATCGCAGCATCTTCCAACTCTAGGGCAATTGGCCGATTGAAGGCCTCTGCTGTTCCGTCTCTCCTGGGCTCATTCAAGGAGTCGCATGTTTCCGTCCTTGTCGAATTCATGCCGATGTTGGCTGAATCACCAATGAATTCAAAGAATGTGCGACTCGAGAAGCTCCAGAAATCGCTTGATCAGCTGCTACAGAATGCCAGGATCTCCCACTTGGGTCTCCTGCGCTTCCTTGGTTACAGTCTTGATGAGCCTAATGCCCGTTATGCCTTCCTCTATCAAATGCCTGTCGATTACTTCCCCTTTCTTCAAAACCCCAGTGACCTCCTCAAGGAGCTCAAGCCTATGCCACTGGTTGCCATGCTTCCATCGGCGGAAGACTACCGCGAGAAGCGGATGCCGAACTTGGAGACTCGCTTCCGGCTAGCGTATGATCTGCTGATGTCTGCTCTTCATCTGAGAAGCCAGAATGCCGTTCATGGTAACATTAACAGCAGCAATGTCATCTTTTTTCCTGGTCGCACCGATGCGAATAACGAGGAGAGTGGCCTTTCGCCTGATCTTCGGCGTGCTTATTTGACCTCCCCAGCCCGCTTCTCTGGAGACGGCCCTACGCCGGAACCATTATCTACCGCAATGTACCGCCACCCCGAAGACAAGAGAAATGTTGAGGACGACTCGGCATGGGCGTATGATCTCTACTCTCTCGGCCTTATCTTGCTTGAGATCGGCCTGTGGGCACCGATTGGACGGCTGTGGAAGATGAAGTATGACCGATCTTGGTTCAAGCATCGTGTGGAAGATCTTTACATCAAGAAGCTTGGCGCCAAGTGTGGTACTGCGTATCTTCAAGCTGTCCAGTTGTGTCTCGATGCACCCAACTTCCACCTCTCCACACAACCTATGACCGACCTCTCTCTCCGCGTCCCTCAGATTTATCATTACCCCGTTCTTGATTTATCTGATCCCGATGGCACATTCTCCTTTTCGATGAATTTCATGTATACCATCTGCAAAATCTTGTGGTCATGCAGTCGCATCGACATCTTCAACGCCCCCTCAGCAGAAGAATTGGACGACTGTCTTCCACTCGCCCTGGTTCCGACTCCCGAGCCCACACCTGTGGAGGAGAAGCCCGACCCATACATTGCTGCTCGTCAGCAGGCCAATTTGGATAAGAAGCTCCCCACCATCCCGGGTCAATGGGGTGCGGTGCCCGAAGAGAATTATCTGGATAAACCCGCCAAGAAACGCACCGTGAGGCGCCTTCCTAATATCGAGATTCCCGATGAACACTTGCAGGAATGGAATTTCCAAATGATGCCGCACCTAAGCCGACTCCTTCAGAAGATTCTCAAAGAATCGTCCGAGTCCTGTGGAGCCTCTCTTATAATGACCGGAGAGTCACCCGAAACGGCACGCACAACCATCTGTGTGACCTGTACCAGCGTCAAGAAAGTTCGATCCGCCTTGAAGAAGCACTTTGTTTTGGGCCGGGATGATTGGGATCTTATCGTCATCCGCGGCGATATTGAACGGTCCAAAGTCCCCCGCAACAAGCGACGCAAGCCTGCCAAGACACGCCCAAATGGATCAAACCAGACTCCTTTTCGTCAGCGAGAGTTGAATCCATGTTATCAACAACGGCCTCTTTGCGGTGCATCAATCGGCGCGTTTCAAAATGAGGAGCATTTACCTCCTGTTTCCTATGGTGGTGCTGTCCTCGTGGATGGCTTGCCTTACGGCTTGACAGTCCACCATATGCTCGAGGCACACAGTGACGATGAAATTCCTGAAGATCAAGACCAGGACGCTCCATCTCGATCCGCAGGCAATTGGCCCCGAGATACTCCGAACACCCCTAATCAAGACGTCTTATATGCCCATGGCGAGGATGATCATTCTGAAGCGAATCTCGACTTGGAGATCTCGGACCCCGAAGATGGCGATGACACGTCAATATCTCAAGGCGGCGACGGTGATGATGAATACTGGCTTTCAGATGAAGAATCTTCTGATGATGACTCCATTGACGGCGATGATAACGACGACGACGACGCTGCCTCCATCGGCGATACTGCCGGTATTGAACCTGGCGAAGAGCCACGATTACTTGTCACCCAACCGGCCATTGATGATGTGCACGAAGATTTTTTTCCGTCCCCGGAGGATCGTGATGACGAGCATCTCGCATCACACTCACTAGGCTACGTCCATGCCTCATCTGGCATGCGACGGTGGACACGGAAAGGAATCAAACACGAGATTGATTGGGCTCTCATCAAAGTTGACGAAGCCCGCATGGATCCTCGCAACATCATCATCGAAGCCTACTCGGCCCTGCCTGTCCGCCCTGGCCTGGGACGAACCGCTCCGCCTCAACCCATCTTCCTCAACCAAGTGGCTCGAATGGAGGAGCTGGGTGGGCTCCATGTCCACTGTTGCGGCCGTACAAGCGGACTACAAACCGGCCAGATATCCAAAGCAATGACCATTGTAAAATTGCATGGCCGACACTCATTTTCCACGAGCTTTTGTGTCAACGGGAACTTCGGAGGTAAGCGGCACACTGCAGATCATGTTTACGTCTATACGATCCTTAATTAGATACCCTTGTTTTCTCTTTTTGTTAAACCCCTCCTGTCCACCCCTCATTAAGCCGGTAGACTATAATATCCACCGGACCTTAAGACCAGAACCATGCGTCACCACATGTATGGAGTAAACATCAAGCTAACGTATGGCCTCACAGCCCCCGGCGACTCTGGCGCATGGGTATTCGACAGATCTACCGGCCGCGTCTGCGGCCACGTCCTGGCCTGGTCCGAGAAGAGCAATACCACCTACATCTCCCCGATGGAAGTTACCCTCGACGACATCGCCCGCACTCTCAACGCCTCCCTCGTCTCCCTCCCCGGTGACCCATCCCGCTCCTTGGGCTACGCCGGCCCTACTTCTCAACCCCCGGGCCAATACCGTTACCATACCCAGCAACTACCGGGCGACTTTAACCGTCTGAATATGGGATCGCCCGTGCCTCCCGGTGCACATCATCCCCAGTTTGCTCGTCATCCCCACCATCCCGGGTTCGCCCACCCTCCTCCGCATCCTTCTTCTCCCCCTCCTCGCCCCGGTTCGAGGGAAGCTGCCGTCTTCCGGGGCCCTGTGCCTCCCATCCCACCGCCTCTCTTGACCGGCCCAAGGAATATTGAGCGCCAGCTCGCTTGATTTCGGTACTTTATGATATTCTTTGGCTGGATACACGGTTTTTCTATGATTGATGTTGCATTTTTGTGATTGGTTTTGGAGAATACCCACGGTGGAAAGCATGCTTTTATGGAGTACATCTAAAATTTGTCTTTAATTTGGATGGTTCTGAGATTTCTGTTCCCTCTCACCTGGCAGTCAACTTACTGTTAGTGTAGGCCCGTACGTAACTCGTAATCCCATTCCTGATAGCCTGTTAATATAGCTAAACTGATCTCTGAGGGGAAGTTCTGGCGCTCCAACTGCGACATATCGTCTCATGCGCAGAGAAAAAGCATTGCCCTTAGCTCCGAACCCAAACTGGTCTCCGTCACCGAGTCCTTCAGCTTGGAAGTAACCACCCCTCTCTCCCTCCGGCGGCTGTAGTGGACAACGTATGAATGTCGCAACCGAAGCGACGAAGCACTATCTCACGCGAGAAGGCATGTGGAGAATGCATTGAGAAGCGAGGGCTGCGGACATTATTATTATGGAGAAGATTCTGCTATTTCATGTCTGCCCGTGGAACAGTGGATTCCGAATGACGAACCCCGCGTGGGTCTGTTGGCCGGAGGGGGAGCTGTCTAGGCTTCTCTGTCCTCAGACTGTTTTTACCAAATCTCATATTTTGAATAAGGTTTATTTGTATCTGTAGTTGGCTTTCCTCGCATATAAACGGCTACATCATAGTCAGGACCAAGCGAATATACGTGGCGACAACATCCTCGTTCATTACATCGAATTCCCATGTACATGGGAATACAACGACCACAGACGTTGACGATGCTCTGGCTGGATATACTATACTGCCCCGCCTTCAAATGTCTATACGGCTGGACCAATAGTAACGTAGCCCGCGCAACGCAAAACCCCACCAAGATGAGGCTGAGTAAAGTGCCAAAATAGGATTGTGACGCCTAATTTCCAAACGTCTGTGCTTTACGAGACCCCCAATTATAACTCAAAAAATTCTGTCAGCCTGAGAATACTGCTCGATGCTTAATGAGAAAATGCTTCTTCATATCAGATTTGCCTAGAGGCCGCTCCTCCAGATAAAATTAGACGTCCACAGCCCTGGCGGTACGTGTGATTTGGACGTAGTTCATTAGATGATTCGCATGCTCCAGCGTTAGCTCCGAAGGGCTGAAGAGACTTTATTATGATTAGAATTAATAGTTTGAGATATCTATCAGTATAAAATCCGCTTCCTTTCGTGTCATTCATTCATCTTACTCTCACCATCTTCTTTATCCTCCTCTAGTACACACCAATCGCTCTTCTAAGCTGATTTTGGTCTCCTACCCCATATCCGAGCTCTTTCGATTCCTGCCCACTTTTCAATATGACGGCCCCCGACGACAGCCTCTATACTGGCTGCAAGCCTCATATGGATGGCGTTTCGACATCATATGGATATGTGCCATCAAAAGGAGCAGGCATTGCATTCTGCGTACTCTTTGGGCTATTGATGATTGCCCACGTCATTCAGTTCTGCTGGAAAAGGACATGGGTATACGTTGTTTTCGCTGTCGGGTGCTTGGGTACGTGATACCTTGCAGCCCCAATGGTCAATATCCCAGCTAACATGGCGTAGTGGAATTGATCGGATGGGCTGGTCGTCTCTGGTCCGCCGAGTGCCCGTACAACTCAACTGCGTTCCTTATGCAGATTTCAACTTTAATCATCGGTAAGCGGACACTACCTGAAGCTAGTGAGCTGTCTACTTCTAATGCTTTCATACTTCAGCCCCAACGTTCTTCACGGCCGGCATCTACGTCCTTCTCGGCAGACTAATCCAGCTTTATGGACGCGAGTGCTCTATACTATCACCAAAGCTCTATCTCTGGATCTTCTGCACATGCGACGTCATCTCACTGTTTATCCAAGCCGCAGGCGGTGGCATAGCCTCATCCGAGTCTAACGATAAGGGCGAGACTGCACTAGGGACGAATATCATGGTCGCTGGTATTGCCTTCCAGCTATTCTCAATCACCATCTTCGTCGTTTGCGCCATTGACGTCCTCCGCCGTGTTAAGCGTCTTGGATTGCTCGGTTTAGCGACGAAAGGTGCGCTTCGCCCTCTTCTCGGGGCCATGGCGCTTTCCGTTGTTTGCATCTATATTCGAAGCATCTACCGTACCGTTGAATTGTCGCAGGGCTGGACGGGGTATTTAATCACCCACCAGCCGTATTTTATTGTACTGGACGGCGTTATGATGGTCATTGCTGTTGGCGTGTTTAATGTTTGTCATCCCGGGTGGATGCTGCCTTCTGAGATTGATTTTTCATTGCCGAAACATCGGTTGTCCGGGTCGTCCGGATCGGAGGCGCTTAACATGGATTCAATGACGGGCAACACCGGCTATCGGAGCCACTAGTGAAGAGTCTACATGCGGCTGCAGGCGCACGGTGGTTTGGTTCTGCGTGTTTGATATACAGATACTTTCCCTGCTATGTTTATAGAGTGACGGGAGCTTTGTTATTTCTGCGTTACTGTTGATTAGACATGGAATATTTAACATTTTACTATAAAGGTATCTTCTCCGCAGAACAGGGTATGAGATTTGATAGGACATTTCAATGGCCCATTGTACACTAGGTGGAGTCGGTAACTTGACTTTGTCTTGTCTTGTTTGTGATGGGGACCAGGCTTTCGTGAAGCACAGTAAGGTCTAATATCTAGAGGGGAAGATAGAGTAGATGTGCATCTTTGCGTGCCGAAGGCCCAGCCGAAGCCGACTCAACCCCAGCTTGACCAACAAACCTAACCCATCCCAGCCTCTTTTCAGCAGCCCAGGCCACAACCCTGCCAGCCTCAGGGCCAAGGTACACCATCCAACAGCACGACAAACGCTGTTATTCGGCCCACCGGAACCTTTTGCCTCGATCGACATGAAGTTCTAGCGGAGGAATGCCTGGAATGCTACTGCACCGACAACTTGAGACAGCACTCCGAGAACGAAGGCCGACGCTTCATGGGGTTATCAAAATTAATATTACACTCCCGATCAATTTTGAAAGCCTTTTCTGCCTCGATGGAAGATCCTCTTCTTCAACCCTTCCTTAAAGAACTCAAAACAGGCCAGGCATGAATACGATATCATTGGAATTACACGATTCAGAGCCCGAATCCCTACACTGTTAACTATCCCTGGCTCCGCGGCCTATAGCCAGGATCAAGGATTCGATGACGGAGCTCTTCCTGCATGGCCCCGGCTAAAGGTGGTCTTCGTAAGTGGAGGGTGACAATTGCTGCAGAGGGACGCATCAACAAAAGGATACACTGCTGGAGAGCTCTGGGTTCGTGATGAGAAGTCAGGGCAATGGGCCCAGTCTTGTCATGAATTGTCTGTTTGAAGATGCTTGGCTTCTAGTTGATATACCACTACGAATTTCCGCCCTCTATCTTAGTTTTACGCTACCGTAGTTCCGTGTTCCGTCTTTTGTTCGCAATAGTTCATATTTGAAAATGAACACCCAGGTGCGTCGCTTCATTCGACCCTAGGTAGCCCTAGATACGCCCGCTTCCAAATCTTGGTGGAAAGTGTCACCGTCCCAGGACCATGGACATGAATACGAGGCAGGACACACGGATAAATCCCAACATGTGGGACGGATGACTCTTGGGAACCTCGATGTAGTGAATGTAAGACATTCCAGTTGCATCACAACTGGTAAAGTAGGACATGTCCGATACATTCCTTGATGTACATAGAGAACCCGACTGAAAAGCATTCGGCTATAGGCCAAAAGGATGCAGGGCAAGGGGCTTGAATTGAACACTGTCGAATCCAGTGGGATCAGAAAACACTTACGCTGATATTAGCCAATTGCATTGTCCGGCGGAAGGAGGTCTTGTCAGACCATTTCGATTACAACCTGAGGTAACACCTCCGAGGCTGTGAAATGTGTTTAAGGAATTGGTCCAAGCCTCAAGCTAATACTGGGTATACCTGTCGATGTATTCCGGTCTGCAGAGGTGCATTGTGGTATAAAAGGCAACATCGTATCTGGGCTCTAGTCTACTATCTATATTCCAACACAATTTCTAATACCGATACAGTATGTCTGTGGAGTCGCGTCTTGTCAGTGAATCTGCTAACATCATGAAATAGTTAGAAGATTTGAGCAGGAGATCAATATGCGGCACGACTACCTCCTGGCCGTTGTTGGCCTATTAGGGGCTGCCAAAGCTGCTCCTACCTTTCCACCTGCTCGTTTGTACTTCATTGCCAGACATGCTTTTCCTCATTTCTAATACGCGATATGTTCAGATTCATTTGAGGCCAATTCTCACCTCGATGTCGGCTCAAGTCTGGGCGGAGGGTACATAGAGAAAGGAGAGGATTTCCAAGTGGGTAGCGGAGGTGCTGGCCTGGGAGAGGGGTTTGGAGAAGGTGGTGGTTTTGGAGGCGGATCTGGCTTTGGTGAAGGCGCTGGTTTGGGAAGTCCTACCCTAGGAGAAGCTGACCTTGCAAGCTCTGGCTACAGAGGTTTCGGCCTGGGCTCCGACCTGGGAGGCTCCAGTCTTGAAAATTCTGGTACTGGAGGCTCCGGATACGGAGGTTCCAGTCTGGGAACTGGCCTTGGAAGCTCTGCATATGGCGGTTCCAGTCTCGGGGGATCTGGATACAGCGGATTCGGTCTTGGTGGCTCTGGTTCTGCAAGTTCTAGTCTGGGTCTTCCCGGATATGGAGTTTCAAGCATCGGAGGTTCCGGTCTAGGAGGATCTGGATACGGGTGTGCCACAAGCACTAGCATTGAAAGTGTTGGTTATGGGGGTATTGGGGGTGTCGTTGGGGGCCAAGGAGCATCATATACGCCGGCAGCTTCTCTTATCCCGTTACCTTCGATGACACCCGCTTCGCCTGTGACCGTGCCAGCTTCCGTTGCGCCAGTCTCAATTGCTCCAGTCTCTTCTGCTGCATCAGTCTATGTTGGACCGGCTTCCGTTGCACCAGCCGCTGTCTCACCACTATCATCTGTTGTTCCAGCTCCAGCTGCTTCAGTCTCCTGTGCGCCAGCTTCTGTGGGAGCATCTTCGGTTGGGCTCACTCCTAGCCCACTTCCCTCTGGACCGGCGCCTTTTGTGTCGATGTCTACAGTGGCGCCCATTACCTCTCCAGCAGCTGCGGTTCCGAGTGGCCTTGGGGGTTACGGTATAACCGGCCCAGAAGAAGGTGAAAATGGAGCTGGAGCTGGCGTTGGTGAATTTAGCAATGGTGAAACGGGCGCGAGTGAAGTCGGAGGAGATACAGTTAGCCTTGGAGGATATGGATCCGAAGCCGGCCTGGCGGGAGCCGGGGCAGCAGAAGGTCTCGGTGCTAGCGACGAGGGCGCTGGCGTCGAAGGTGCTGCTAATGGGGCAGAGGGATTTGGCGGTGCTGGTGAACCTGGCCTGGGAGGTACTTCGATAGGGTCCGGTGAAGCTGAATTAGAAGGAACCACAACTGAGCTAGAGTCAGACTCTGGCCTCGAATGTGACGATGGAGGGTCGGGCACTGGCATCGGAGTCGGCATCGGAGACAACGGAGGCACAGGGGTCGGTGTTGGCATTGGAACCTGAAATTGTCACTAGACTGAGGAGACGAGGGGTAAAGGGTATACGATGGGATTGAAAGTAATGCTATTTACTTTTTCTTATTCTACAATACCTTCTACGCTCCCTACATTTTAAACGGGTATGCCGCACTCGTATACAACCTAAGCACAGCCCCCGCCGAGGCTTACGGCCCCCACTCGGGGCCCAGATCCTTCATTTACGACTTTCTCCGATCGCATAACTTACTCCCTACACACTTCTTCGGGCCCAAGACCAACATGCTGGCCTGGTTCAAGAGCCTCTTTGGCGATCCCGCTAAAAAAAAGAAGCGGCGCCAGAGTCGTGCGTATCAGAGACGCGTGCGGGAGCGTGAACGCCAGCTGCGAAAGAAGCAGTTAGGGGAGGTGAATGAGCATACAAGCTTTTACTTCAAGCCGTACGGGACTCCAGCAGGTGGAGCAGGCGCCTAATCTTGTACCGGCTGTTTGGATACTTGGGATCTTGTCCGGGCTAAGGCCTGCCTCAGCCCTTAGCTGCCTCTCCAACTGCAAAGAATCCGAAAGAGCAAGGTACGAAGTCCTTCGCCATTAACAGCACTCCTTGAGCTAACATGATCCCTGTAACAAATTACAGAAATGAAATACTGTTGTAGAATTTCTCTATCTACCTTCAGTTTTCTGATGAACTCCCAATTGAACCCCCCTAAAGAGGAGCAGACAGGCACGAATGAGCCACGGCATCGAAAAAGAAAAAGAACGAATAGGCAAAGTTCAGTCAAGATCAATATTATGAAAGCAAACTGCATTCCTGGATGATGATAAGGAAGAAAGCTCCCTTGAGTATCCAGGTAGGGATGTATGAGATATGAGGTCTGTTCTAAATACAGGAAAGCATGAAAGCTTTTCCCCCGAAGGGCAACACATTCATGCAACGACATCGAAATATTTCAAAAACTCTGCATCCTTCCTTAGCAAGTCATGCTCCTCAACCGCCAACTCCACAAAGACCTCGAACACCCTCCTTCCTCCTCGCGAAAAATTAGGCAAAATCATAGCAGCCCCCGCCATAAGCGGAGGCAACCGCACCGCAACAGGAATCGCTGCAGATCCAATAGCGTACTTCTCTGCCGTGCCCGAGTACCAGGAAGTCATGAGCATATCCATATCAGCAAAGTCGGCACGGGAGCCCATTATCTCCCCTTGAGAGAGAGATCCCATGAGGGAGGTCATATAGCCGATTGAAGACATGTTAACTGAGTATATGGATTGGCGGACTGAAGATGCTGCTAAAGCGAGACCTCGGTCTCCACCCGATACCAGAGCTTCAGCGGTGAGAGGGCCTGCTTGGGATGCAATGACGGCATTGCCAAAGTATCGATCAGAGGTTTTGTTGTCTGGGTCTCGGGTACGAACGTCGATGGGGTGGACGAAGCGAGAAAGAGAGGTTGCTTTCTCCGGGTGAAGATGGAGCCGGGCACGCGTGATTGCCGTCCAGATGACGGCGGAGATGCAGTCGTATGAGGTTATGTAGTCCACCCCATCCAGGAACGGAGCGCATTCTGCTTTGAGCTTTTGGATGGATGACTCGGAGATCTTGTAGATACCTGATTTGGATGCGGGTGGCTGCCGTGGTTTGAATGAACTCATGTCCATGATGTAAAACATTGGGAGCTTTTCTTGCAGATCCGTCCTTGAGATAGTTGGATCGGACGTTGAAGTGTTGTACGGAGCTCGGTTGAGGTCTGGCACGTAGGTGGGCATTTCCAGACCTTCTTGATGTGCCTTGCTGCTTTGACAGACAAGAGACAAGAATGTATCAATTGAAGACCAATCCCCGGCCGCGTGATTTATTCTGAAGCCTAAGATCAGGCCCCCTTCGATGAGACTTAATTGTAGAGCGCAGACTGGATTCTTGCTTGTCGGTTCTTCGGGTAACATCTGAATATGGTCCATACGATTGGGATCGAAGCCACCCGCAGCCAAGGCGGGGAAAGACTCGTGTTCTGTAGACTCGAACCGGCGAGTGTTGACTTCGACCTGGCTTCCAGGCAATGTCACGATGTAGGCCTTACCAGAGTCATCAATCTGGATATCTCCTGCAATGAAGGGCAGCTGGTCGGTTGCATTCCTCACACCTTCCGTAATAGAGGAAATCAAATCGTCCAGATCAATAGCGGGCTGAAGCTCATAGATCACGAAGAGTTTGACAGACTTTCGCATCCCCATTTTGTCCATATCGGACAATTCATATTTAATCGTGTCATTCATTGCCAGCTGGTTCTGCTTATTGGTTATTGCTGAGCTTTTCGGTCGTTGTTGCTTAGATGGATTATACTTATATGTGGTTCTAACCACGGCTATAAAGTAAGTCCCTCCATTCGGAGCTAATCCTATTTAGCAAGTTTTGCCTGAAATTTCGGCGACGACGGGGAATTAACGTTACCAAATTGGGTGCCCGACCGTCCACGGCGTCCACCGTGAGATAGTGTCTCATAGAAGAAAGTGGCTCTATGCTATTCTTAGAAATGATTGAACACTCTGTTATTCATTTCTTGCCCGTTATTTTAACAGCCCATGATAGGGGAAATGGTCAGACATTTGAACGAGGCCTATGAGGACTGCTTTGAGGTGAAGATTAACTCTATCTGTGGCAGAGGAAAGCCATACCGACCTTGGGGGAACATTTTTGAAATCAATGATGTCAAAGCAGAGCATATCAAGAAGCGGACTTGGAAGAAGGGAAGTATTGAAGATGCCGAATCTTAACCCGGTTTACTAGCTTCAGTACAGTAATTTTCGAAATCAGTTATACCTCCACGCTGTTATGACTTAATTTCCGAATATAAGTCGGAAATGCGCTAGTCCTAATATGGTAAGATATTGGCCACTCCGCTTCCCAGACCGCTTCCTAGAATAGTATCTGTATTTTACAATACGGATAAGAAACCTCAAAGAATGTATTTTACGCGAAACTGCTATACACACACTACCTCCTTGCCCCTCCTTCCCCTTCCTCCGCAGCAACTAGCCTTCCTCGCTTGACAGTTCAATGTTGCAGGATTGGCGCGGGTGGGGCAGAAAATGCGCCTTGGCTGCCGAAAGTGGACTAGTTTCAAAGTAAATGGAAATGAATGGAAGCAAAGACCTTTTTATGCGCCACCAGCTTGCCTAAATAATCATCAAAGGAAATGGTTGAGTTATGAATGTGGAAACAGTTCGTTCCTACATTGTTTCAATCCACACTGGTAAGGGCTCTGAACCTAGTGCAATGGCCCCATATTCCTCATCCAATAATGTCAACAAATGCTGGACTTGTCGCCGCAGGCGAGTCAAATGTGACCGACTAGTTCCCACGTGCAGCAAGTGTGCAAATTCAAATCACCAATGTCTTGGATATGGACAAACGAAACCACTAAGGTGGACCAACAGCATAGCGAGCCGGGGGAAAATGAAGGACAAGACGTTCGACGTCAAGAAATTGGAAACAAATCAACCCACCCAGCCTGCTGATCTACTGGGTTGGAAAGATCATGGCTCTAGTGATCTCAGCAGCGCTTGGAATGGGGTGGGTAGCATTATACCCTTCCATGCAGAACCACTGAACACTCAAAAGTGCGCGACGCAAAGTGGCCATGCCTGGAGGTCATCTCAAGAGATGTCGCAATGGATGTGCTCTTATTCAACCTTCGACTTCAATTGCGGTTCCGCGGCCAGTGCGAACTCATCTATTGTCACCTTGACGCCACTGATGGAACCCGGCCTCCAAGATCTACTTCCTGTGTCTCGAAAGTACATATCATACTGTAGGTGATGTGACTTCCCAGTGGTTGGCCAAAAGGATGCTCACTCAATAATCTAGTCGAGCAGCAATGCTGTAAAGAATGCGTTTTATACGACATTGAAGGCGCAAATCCTTTTAGAGAGTTCATGCGATTCATACCATATAACGCAGGTCTTTGTCACACCATAATTTCAATCGCTGCTTTGCATCTAGCGTACAGAGATGTTAAAACTCACCAACATATTGTGGGACCGACTTGGGATATATTAGCTCATTGCTATTCACCACGTTCAAGACCATATGCCCCGAACCAGCCACGGTCGTCAGACGTGTATCATGATTATCTTTTTCACAAACAAAAGGCTCTCGTCTATCTGAAAAAAGAGTCCCAGGAGGGTTTCATATACAATCATGATGGCACTATTGCCTCAATACTACTTTTTCTATGGCTGGAGACACTTGAATCGGGAAAGAAATCATGGAAATATCACCTTGATGGGTTGAGGGAACTTATGCGACGGCGAAAACCTCTCATTTCTCAGCAGTGTGCTGCAGAACCGACACCTAATAAACATCTTTCGTGTGTCTTCTCTCGATCGCAAGGATACTTTGATACAACCTATATCGTGTAAGTAGGTCAAGACGACCCACGATTCCAATCATAAGCCTGACTCTGACCTCACAGCTTCGATATTATTGGTTCCACGCTGGTTAAAAAGAAATCCTATCAAACGCCCTTCACGACTTCTTCATTCTTGGATACCTTAAAGCGATCAGAGAATCAAACATGGGTTGGGTGTCCTGCGGAGCTGCTTCATCTGCTGTCTCACATAAATTGTGTATCTTCGAACTCGAAAACCCAAACGATCGATTTCATTTCGGCCCTCTTGATACGACTTAATGGATTCTCTCCACGAGAATGGGCCATGGCGAGCACAGATGCAAGCTACTTCCAGCCACGATATCATCTTGCCTGTGCTTATAAGGCCGCAGTTCAGATTTATGCCTCTCGTGTCCTAATCGGGCTGGCTGAACAAAAGCACTTATCCAAGCCGTATTTTTCGGATTTTATCGATTGCAATATAATTCATCTTACAGCAATTGACCCCCAAGATGTGCATTTGAAGTGTCTGATATGGCCGGCTTTTGTCACTGGCGCAGAAGCGCAAACAAAAGCCCAAAGGACTGCGATATTAAAAGTTTTTGGACATTTGTGGGATATTTGGCGTTCTCAGAATGTGCATAGCGCAGTGGAGGTTCTTGAGAACATTTGGGCTCGAGACTCTTCGACAGGGGCTCAGTCCTGGATTGAGCATCTGTACGAGCAAGGAGAAGATTGGTTGTTCCTTTAGCAGCTCATTAAAGGCACAATTGTGATTGATTTTCAATGAGAATTAATTATTCCTCTATGAAGTCAATGATCATCGCTCTGCTCTCCTAGCTGCGGTTCAGCTCCTGCGCCGGTGCCTTCCATAACCCTTCCAAAGATAGATTGCTCTACCACCTCTGTCGTTCTAATCAAAGTTCCAATATCTAGTTCCCTCTTCTCCTCAACTGTTAGATCACTCTTGGCTTTATCAATCCTAATTCCCACGACAATGACCAAAAGTGCAAAGCCTGCGCATCCAACTGCAAACCAAAACGTTGTCTGGTAGCTCACTTTTGTGCCAAGGTGGCTGGTACTTGAGGTGACAAAATCAGCGAATCCCAGGAAAAAGCTGATACCCAAGAAGACGAGACAGTTGATCAGAGCACCCGCTAATCCTTGCTGATGCTTCGGCAGGCTAGTGGTGATGAACACATTGCTAACACTGTAGGTGATGTCAATGCCGACTGTGGCACTTAACATTGCAGGGAATATCCAGGCCCAGAAGTTTGGTCTTGAAGGCATGACGGCGAAAAGGAGCACGCTAATGACATATCCCGCTGTGGAGACTATGAGGAGTATGGTGCCTGAGAGGCTATGGAGTGTGAACCCTCCCACCGTAGCTAAAATGAGGCCACCAATGGCCATAGGTGCGAACCAGGCAGTCGTCTGGAGTGATGTGGCACCTATTATGGTCTCTATGCTGTATATATTTTTAGCGGATATGTAGCGGAAGATGTTCAACAGTGACATACTTACTAGAAACTTGCATAGAAAAGATAGATCCCGAACACCCCGTATGAGAAAAATAGTGATAAGGAAAGCGGTTTCATATATTTCGATGCAAACAAGTCGAATGGTAGCAATGGTTTCTGCGCAACCCAGCCTTCAATATAGATGGCGGTGCACAGCAACAGGGCCCCAAGAGTAAACGTGATATAGATGTATGGTGTTGCCCAACCTCTGGGGGCGTGAGAACTGTCAGTTATGCTGAAAACTACAAGTAGTAGTCCTGGCACAATTGTGATGAATCCCATCCAGTCCATCCTTATTTCATCAGATCTTGCAGCCATTTGGCCACAAGGGACGGTGAAGAAGGCAATAATTGTCACGATAGAGAGGAGAACAGTGCCAATCCAGAAATACCAACTCCAGGGAAGGTATTGCCCACTCAAACCCGAGACAAAAATACCCGAAAAAAAGCCCACTGGAGAGCAAGCACCATATAGACTAAAAACTAAGTTCTTTCGTGGTCCTGGTCGGTATATACTACCTAAAAGCATAATACCCGATGGCAGGAATGCTGCAGGTCCAAGCCCCTGCAGCGCTCGGCAAAAGTTGAGCATCAGGTAGTTCTGACTGAAACCACCAATCAAGGACCAAATAGAGAACCAGAGAAGCCCAGACACAAAAACGATATATCCACCGTAGATGTCAGCGGCCCGACCGAAGGGAAGGAGAAAGGCTCCCGTGACAAGAGAGAAGACACTAGCAGGCCAAGTTCGTGCGTCTGGAGGAATGTCAAGGGCCGATGCTAGTGTAGGTAGGATTATATTAAACCCGCTAATAAAGTATTCCTGCACGCAATTAGCACGAGCACGCTTAATCTGTTGACTCATTGAAAGGGCAACGTTCAGCCATCACCATAGATGCGAGAAGCGAGAAACAGAATCCGAGCTCGGCTACTGTTGTCCTGAAAATTTCCGGTCTTTTTCTTCCGAGCCTTTCGACATCATCTGCAGATAGCTCTGTGGTTTCGCGGTGAAGTTCATGTCCTGGGCGTTGAGAGATAGTAAAAGAAGCCATGAGGTCGATTGATTTCAGCGCCAATTATTCCGACCAAGTAACTTAACTAACAGATGAGACCAAAGCGGGCTTTTATCTGTAAGAAGCTCTTCATGGACGGTAGAAATTCAAATTCAGTTCAGGAAGCGCTATAGTGATAGAGCTAGAGTGAACAATTCTTTTCCAATAATCGTTTAGGACCTCAGCTGTCCTTTTATATTTATATTTTCTGTGTTAATTAATTAATGGTATCATATTAGCCCTCGCCCCAAGATTTACAAAATGCCCTTATCAATAGTCATTTTTTGGGATCCCAGGCACCGCCTGCCTATCGACGGATGTACGCGAATTTAGTTTGGTGCTTGCAGAAGTCTAGGCTAAATCGGGCAGCCAAGACGCTAGCATGTCCACCACCAAAGTGGGTTTGCCGCAAGAGCTATCCTGAACCAGTTGGAGCAAGTCCTTTTTCAGTTGTTACTTGTGACTCTTCCGAAGGAATAGTACAAAGATATGGAAGGGATCAATCTCTTCCGTTTCATGACTGGCGGGCGTTGAAGAAGGCTCGCTGCATATGGGAAGAATGAGGGGGAAGGACGAAACGAGACTGGCTGGACGGAGGAAAGCAGGCGGGCGATCTTACCAGATCGTCGGATCTTCCAAGCGATTCTAAGCAATTATATATAATATTACGGTATTATAACAATGACTCATCGATAGTGGTACAATTATTACGATAACTGTTCTGCCGAAGTTTTTAAGCGGTGAGCCACATTGGGTTAGCGTGTTTCGGATTTATTTTCCGAGAATTAAGTCGTAAGAGTGTGGAGATATAACTGATTTCGAAAACTACTGTAGAGCAATCTGTCTCATTCAAATGAAATCAAAGGGGAAACACTAAAGTCTCTACTAATATACCCGAGTACGTAGCCAAGTAGTCAAATATAACCAATTAAATATATTGGAACTAAAATACGAATCATATACCTATCATAAAAACACCGATGCACTCTTAAAATAAACAAAAGAAAAATCAAAGAAAAAAGAGCATATCCGGTCATAAAAGGAAGCAAACACTTCCAACCTCCTCGGATCAGACTTATGCAGACCCAAGGTACTTGAGCACGTTCTCGCGCTCCTCAACGGGCAGCATAGACAGCACCTGCTGCACACCGCGAAGACCACCCTCCTTGTTTCCAATAAGAAGCTGAGCTACCTCGGAAGCAACGCCGTCGGTGCGCAGCGACTCGACCTTGACCTGGACAAGCTTCTTGTTCTCCTCGTACCAGGTAGCGACCTTCATGTCGTCGTGCTCGATTTCCTCGTCCAGGAGACCGGTCCAGGCGTGCAGGGTGCGGAGGTGGGACGCACGAGAAGACTCTGGAGTGGTATGGGTGGTGCCGGTAGAGGGAATGGCACCGCCGGCTCCGTTGCGGGGAGCAGGGGTGGCGGTGGTGGTGGTCATGCGCTTGACGATCAGCTCTTCGCTGAGACGGCGGCGCAGACGCCAGTAGAAAAAGCGGCGGGCGTTCTGCCAGCGCAGGGGCTTGCGGATGGTGTTCTTAGCTTGCATGCGGCCGGCGCGGTCGTGCAGGTCGGCAAACTGAAGAGCGATCTGCAGGTACACGGGCAGAAGCTTCTCCTCACGCTCGGCCATCTTGGCCTTGATCTCGGACAGCTGCTCATTGCTGAGCGACTTGTCCTCGAGAGAGCGGCGCAGGTCACCGTAGGTGGTGTCCAGGCGGGCCATGGTGTCGAGCTGCTTGTCGCGGCGGTACTTGATGTTGACGATACCCTCGGGCTCGAGAACACCACCGCGGGACTCCTCGTCCGCGTACATCTCCATCTGGTCGGGGTTGATGGTGGGATCAACAACGACCCAGGATCCACCACGGAGCTCGCCGTGAGGAGGAATGTATACAAAGATGGGCTGCTCGTGCTTGACGAGGGCGTCGACGATGTACGAACCGTACTTGAGCACCTCATTGTACATGTCACGCTGACCACCAGAGAAACCTCTCCAGTTGGCAAGGATCATGACGGGCAGCTGCTCACCGTTGTTGAAGTCACGCAGAGCCTGGGCGGTCTTGTAGGCGGAGTTGGGGTACCATACACCACCAGCCTCCTGAGTGATCATCTCCATAGAGTCAGGGTTGGCAGGATCAGCAGGAGTGACGTTCTCGACCGAGCGGGTCTCGACAGCAATCACACCCATGGGAATACCGCCAAGGCGGGCACGACCCACGACAACGGTGCGAGCCCAGCCGCCAAGGGCCTCCTCGAAGGAGTCCTTGTCGAACAGACCGGGCAGGAAGCCTTCCTCGTCCTGCTTACCACCAATGAGCCAGCGGACATCGTATGCCTGCTTGGGAGGCGGGAAGTAGGCGATATCGCGGTCCCAGTTGTCGGACCAGGGACGGATGGGGATGGGAGCACCCTTCTTGTCGGGAACGAAGGACATCCACTCGACGATCTTGCGAACACCATCGAAATCGTCGGCAGCGGTCATGTGCGAGACACCGTTGTTGTACATGATCTGGGTACCACCAAGTTGCAGGTTGGAGGTGTAGACCTCGCGACCAAGCAACTTGTTGATGGCAGGCGCACCAGTCAGAATGATAGGCTGACCCTCAACCTGGATAGCACGCTGACCAAGACGGACCAGGTAGGCACCAATACCGACGGAGCGGCAGGTAACCAGAGTGATGGTGAAGATGTCCTCGTAGGCCTTGGAAGTGGCACCGGCAATGAGGCCGGAGCCCTTCAGGCACTCAACACCGAGGCCGTCCTTGGCGCCAATGACGGTGGTGATCTTGTGGCGCTCCTCACCCTCATCGTGGATGAGCTCGGTGATAACCTCCTTCTTCTTGCTGGCATCGAAGCGCTTCTTGACCTCGGGGGTGAGGTAAAGATACTTGAAACCGGCCTCAGGCTTGGAGGCGTCGTTCCAGGCCACGGAGAAGTACGGGATCAGCTCATCGGCCATACCAATACGAGCACCGGAGTTGGCAGACAAGTAGATGCGAGGAATGCCAAGCTTGCGGGCGAGCTCGGTGCACTTGTGGAAGAACTTGTCCTCCTGAGGACCGAACGAACCAATTTGGAAGGTGATATCGTTGGCAACAATGATGAAGCGACGGCCACGCGGGTACTCGGGGGTACGGGCGGTGACGAGCCAGCCGACCATACCGTGAGAGTTGGTGCCAGGCTCACGAGAAACCTCAACCAAGTTGTCGGTATCGTCAAGGACCAACTCACTGTAGTCAATGCACTCGCCAATAGCCGGGCGCGACGAAGCCAGCGAGGGGACGTCCGCGACAGCCTTGGTCCAGGCGTTCTGGAAGGCCTGGCGGAACAGCTCGGGGAAGTCGTACACGTACTGAGTTCCCATGAGGTGGGCCTTGTAACGTTTGGGCTGCAGCCACTCCTTGGTAGGGTAGGGAGTGGAGACCGGGCGCATGTGCATGGAGCCGAGCTTGTTGGTACCACCAATGCTCTGGAAGATCCATTCACCCTTCTCGGACTTGCGCTCAATGTAAAGCTCGACCTGAATGATGAAACCGTAGGTGTTGCTGATGATCACACGGAGCGGGTAAGGCATGCCGGTGGAAGGATCCGTGCAAAGGATGCGGATCTCAGCACCAGTAACACGGAGGCGCCACAGGCGACGGCCGAAACGGTCAAGGAAGCCAGCCAGGGCCTGTTCGACATCAATGGGCTGCAGGTTGAAGACGGGAGAGAAGTTGATGAAGATGTGGTTGAGATCAGAGTTGTTGTTGCCAATGATCTCCAGGGCATCCAGAATGTCGTTCATCAAGCGGTCGGCCTCCGAGATCAGGTACTCTGCAGTAGGGATATCATCGCGGAGACGACCAGGACGAACCACAGCGCGAACGAAGTAGCGCTTGTCGACGGCCTTGTCGCTCTCGGGGCCCTTGCCAAGCGCCTCGTAGACGTGAATGTTGCGGTTCTCGGTGAAGACAGGCTTGATCTTGAACTTGGACAGACGTCCGAGCTCAAGCTGGAAGGCCAAAGCAGGCTCGTTGTGACGAATACTTTCATCCTCCTCGTACGTAGGTCCACGGAAGGTGAAGTAGCCGGGGTAGACACCGTTCTTAGCACAGATGAAGGTAACACGGCGGATGCGGCGAGAGAGCAGCTCATCCTTGTTGTCAGCCAACAGGGCTTGCATCTGGGTGACAATCTGCGAATCATCCTGGTCCTCAATGTCACGGATAGCAATGTTAAGGACACCAGTGAGCTCACTGTCGTTTTCCTTGGTCGGAGTGCCGGCGGGGGCAGGACGGCGCTTGCCTTCGAGGTTGGCAATCAGACCGGTGTCAGTCTTCTGGGCCTTGGCTCCGGCGCGGGGGAAAGCCTCCAGAGCCTTGGACAGGAACTCCTCAGCATCCTCCAAGTACTGTACGGGGATGATAGCACCCTTGCGGACAGGGTCAGCGGAGGGGTCGTTGACCAGGTAGGACATGTCACTGATAGAATTGATGCGCTTGAAGGGGTTGGTCTCAGCGGTAGGGGTGCCGGGAGCAGAGGGCCGGGTGGAGGAAACAGGGCCAAATTCGGGCTGGCCCAGCTTGCCAAGGGTGAAGTCCCAGGACAAGAAGGGAGGCTCGCCTGAGGCGCTATAGTCAAGACTCTTCACAGTGTACGCACGGTAGGCGCGGCGCACATAGACCTCCAGAGCAGCGAGGGTAACCCAAGGGTCCTGGTGGACGAAGAAGCGGGGAAGAACGTCGAAAACAGTGTACTTGGAGTCAACAACCTCCTTCAAGATGCCAGCGTCGGGCTCGCGGTGGTCCCAGCCGGTCTCGCCGTAGCGGGACTCGACAACCGACGAGCGCAAGATGTGCTCCATCTGGGACAGGCGCTCCTCCAGAGACGGCATAGCACACTGGATGAGAACTTCACGGGCCTTGAGGGTGACCTTCGCGGTGGAGCGTGCCTCGAGGTCCGTCAACTTCTTCAGGATAGGCTTGAAGTGCTTGTTGACATTGCCGAGGTTGGGCTGGTTGGGGCGGTACATCTCCAAAATGGCCAGAACCAGGTTGTTCTTCGAGCCGATGCGACTATGCGAGAGGACAGTGTGAACGACGTTGGTGATGTCCTCCTTGTTCTCCTCACGAAGTTTGAGGATGACGTCCTCGTCGCGCTTGGTGCCGGTGGAGAACAGCTTCTCGACCTCGTAGTACTGCTCCAACAGACCGATGAAGACATTGAACTCATTGGTCTTCAGGCCATCCATGTACTTGTTGATGACTTGGGTCAGAGGCAGGAGGGTGGTCTTGAGAATATCGCCATCACCAGGGTTGACGTTCTCCTCAATGAAGCGAAGAATGGTCTTCTGCAGCTGCTTCGCGGGGAACTCGGCCTTACGGGCCTTGGCCTTCTCCACGACGCCCTCCAGCTGAGCATCCAGCTTTTGGGGCATGCGCGAGTGCAGAGCGGACGACTGTGCGTTCCACTCTCCGTAAGGAAGATCGGGGTTACGCAAGACCTCGACCAGCTCCTTCAGGGTATCGCCCATAATGACCTGATTATCGAAACCACGGAGAATGTTCTCCAGAATGGTGTACAACAACCAGAAGCGCTGCGGGGGCTTCATACCGACAACGACGGGAGGGCCGAGATCGGGCAGCTGGCCAGTGAAGGGGTGGGCGTGCTTGACACGCGAAGGGTCATCCAGGGCGAGGATACCAAGGATATCACCGGCCTCCAGAGTGGCGCCAGGCTGCTTGATGAGCTGCACCATACCATCCTCCTGGGCAATGAGAGGCATGTACATTTTCATGACCTCAACCTCAGCATAGGCCTGGCCAGCACGAACGTGCTCACCGTTCTCGACGGTGAACTTGACCAGCTTACCGGGGGAGGGGGAGCGAAGCTGGGTGGGGTCGTTTTCCTGCTCCAGAAGGCAGGTCTTGCCGTCCACGCTGAGACGGGTGGCAGCAGGCTCCTCCTTCCAGTAGACGTTGTGACTGCGGCCGCTGAGCAGAACCAGCAGACCACCGTCAGCCAAGGCACGGACGCCTACGGAGCACTTGGAGCCGTTGATGAACAGGTGATAGCTGTCCAGACTGGCACGAGTGGCAGTGAACTTGTAGCGGGCACCTTCGTAGATGAAGTCCACGGGGAAGACGGTCTTCAGGACATCCTTGGAAGGGACCTGGCCCTTCTCCAGGCCCTTGCGGTACTCCTCGATACCAGCCTCGCTGGCAAGGTGGGCCTTAGTGACGGCACCACAGATGACAGCGACAATGGGGTCAGGACGCTCGGCAGTCAGCTTATTTGAGATGAGCTGATCGAGCCACCCGGTGGTGATGGTGTTATCCTCGAAAGCCGGGGTCTCCAAAAGCTTGATGAGGTACTCAACAGTGGTACGGAAGTCACCACGAATGCTCAGCTCCTTGAGAGCAACAACCATGTGCTTGCGCGAGGCAGAACGGTTTTCGCCATAGGCGAAGATGTGACCGAACTGACTGTCGGAAAAACTGTGGATACCACCAGCGGTACCGACGGAGAAATAACCCCAGACATTAGACGAACTACGGAAGTTCAGCTCGTGCATGGTACCGCTAGAAGGCTTGAAACCTTCACCGGGATCTTCGGAGGTGATACGGCAGGCAGTGGTGTGGCCCTTGGGCTGGGGCCGACGCTGGGTCTTGAGGCTCTCCTCGTTGGAGAAGTCGAAATCGATCTCGCCGGAGGTGTTGGGGTCAACACCGTAAAGGAGACGGATATCGCGGATCTGGTGCAGGGGGATACCCATGGCAATCTGGAGCTGGGCAGCGGGCAAGTTGACACCGGACACCATCTCAGTGGTGGGATGCTCGACCTGGAGACGAGGGTTCAACTCGAGGAAGTAGAACTTGTCGTCAGAGTGCGAGTACAGATACTCAACGGTACCGGCAGACACGTAACCGACCAGACGGCCCAGGCTGACGGCAGCTTTCTCCATGGCCTGGAAAGTGGGTTGCTTGGCGATGGTGACGGGGGCCTCCTCAATAATCTTCTGGTGACGACGCTGGACAGAGCAGTCCCGGCCGAAGAGCGAGATATTGTTGCCGTACTGATCAGCTAGCAGCTGAACCTCCAAGTGGCGGGCGTTACCGGCAAGCTTCATGATGAAAATAGGCGAACCAGGAATCTCGTTGGCGGCCGCATTATACAGGGAGACGAAATTTTCCTCGCTGTCGACCTTACGGATACCCTTACCACCACCACCTTCGGAGGCCTTGATCATGACGGGGAAGCCAATCTGCTTGGCCTTCTCCAAACCCTCGGCAGGAGAGAAGGTGCAGCCGCGAGCATAGACATCTTCCTCGACCGTCACAATTCCCTTGTCGTCGATCTTCACGTCGTCGACACCGGTTCCAGACCAGGGAATACAGGGCACACCGGCGTGTTGTGCGACAATGGTGGAGGAGATCTTGTCACCCAGAGAGCGCATGGCCGAGGCGGGGGGGCCAATGAAGATGATCTTCTTAGGCGACGCAGCCAGGGACTCGGGTAACCGAGGGTTTTCGGAGGCGTGACCCCATCCAGCCCACACGGCGTGGACATCCATGCGCTCCGCAACATCGACGATCAGCTCGACGTTGGCATAATTATTATTATTCGTTCCACCGGGAACCTCGACGTATTGGTCGGCCATACGAATGTAGTCGGCGTTGGCATGCAAATCCTCGGGGGTGGCCATCACGGTGAACTGGATCGCCCTCTCGTTGCCGAAGGTCTCATATGCCCATTTTCTCACTGACCGGATCTCCTTGACGGCGGCGATACCGTTGTTGGCGATAAGCACCTGGAACGAGGAGATTAGTGTCGATTTCTCACTTGAGATCCTTTGGTCCCAAACTCACCGAAGTAATGACGGAGTGACCGCCATGCTCGGCAACGAAGTCCTTCACACTGCTCGGGGGTGCTACTTCGAGATGGTTGCCACCGATGAAATGTGAAGGGATGTCGTGTTTAGCGGCATTGGAGCTGCCGTGGCCGTTAGACGGCAGGTTGCCGTTGGGGACGCCCATGATGCAGTTCGATCACGCAAGAGTCTCAGCTCCCATGCGAGAATTGGGGCGAAAGGAAGAGATTAAACGCTAGGGAAGAATAATGTACAACGTGGTAAAACCCGCAATGGCGGTGCGGGCGAAAGGGAGAAAATCGAGGTAGAGAGTAAGACGAGCTGCGCGATACGAGAGGCCAGGTCAGTATATCGCCAATCTTCGGAGGCAGCACGGAGATCCCGATGCGGCGGTTCGGAGCTGTTCGCAAACGGGGAGTGTAGCAAAGGGGGGCAGCGTTGCAGTGACACTCACCGGGACCACCAAACCCCGACTAAGAAAGGAAGGATGAAAGGAAGTAAAGATAAAGTCTTGGGCCGGAGTGTAACGAACTAAAGAGGCTCGATCGAAGCCAGAAGAAAAAAATGATGAGGATGATTTTCTGGAGTCCCACCAGGTGGAGATTCCCAACTCGCGGGAGTAGCGTGCACAGAAGTACCTTCCCATACATTGTAGTACGGCCAGGTACATCCAGGCACACACTTCCCCAACTCCCAACTCCCGGCTTTGTTGGGCCGGTTCCACTGTGCCTGTCTCTACGTCCCACCATTTCCCATTTTCATGGCCTCGCTATCCGATTAGTCCAATCATCTCGCTCATTACACGCCTTCAACTGTCAATTCCGGCTTGAGCTCACTCTAGGGTGTCTTTTCGGAGGTACCTGGCAAATGGGCTCCTGGGTGTGCCCCGGTACCACTCGACATGTCGGGCTCCGACCTAGTCGGCGACTTTTTACTCCTAGTCGGGGCTCGGGGTTACAGAATGAATCTGACGGCGGATAAAGTACATGTGCCTACGTGGATTAATTGTCCCCTGTTTACATCTACCACCCCTGTCGAGTTGCATTCCATTCCGGCCTCGACACAATCCGGTGGGGACGTAGTGACGTGCCGCTAGATCCTATTCCCAACGAGGGATCGGCGTTGCGATAAAACGCTGGATAGATTGGCGATCCGCGCTATCCGTATCAACGCCGACACGGTAAATGTCTAGAACGATAATCAATCGGGTAGCTTTGGCGTAGGTGGCTACGTGGCTTAGGAAGGGTCACTGGAGGAAATCACTCAAGGACGTAAAATCGTGGGTATTATCAAACGCCTCGCAAGGTACAAGTCAAGAAAGGCTGAGACACAGCTTAGGACGCCTCGGAATCCACCAGAGGCTACATCATATCAAGGTCTGCTAGAGATGGGAGATCCCCACATCGACACCGAGTAAATTTGTACAAGATGGCGCAGGTGCGGAGTCTCCATGGCCACAAACCAGGTGGCCGCTATGCACAAAATGCAATATCATGCTTTCTTGGCAACTTGTCGGAGAATGTGGCACACGCGGGAAGAAGAGAAATCTAACGGAAATATGGCATATCCCAGGCGACCGCCAAAACGGTGAGCTCGGAAACTTTTCTAGTAAGTCTCTCCCAAGTCGTTCGCCGGCGTCTTTCGCTCAGGTGGTGGCATGGTGCCCGGACCGATGCTGGTTTTGAAACTCCGGGGTGTGGGGATGGCGGAGACACCGCTAGTGGTGCGTTTCTTTAGTCCCGGTGTGCCTGAGATAGATGGCCGTCGGAAATCCTGGGGAATTCGGGTGGTGGGGGTGGAAATATCCAGATCCTCGTCAATATGAGACATGCCGCCGATGGAAGGGGTCTGTCCCGCATGGTTGCTCAGAGAAGACCGCGGTCGCCGGCTTTCTGTCATCGGGTTGGTCGAATAATGCCCGAGGGGTGTTTTGGCCCCAGGGCGGCTCTGTCGACTTTCGGGGCGAGCATTGACGGGCACGCCCGAGTGGACGCTCTGGCTGAATGAGCTGCGGCTAGAGAAGCTTGTCCGGCTGCTGGGGCGGCTGTCGCCCTGAGTTCGAGCTCCAAAAGACTGGCGACTCTGTGGAATATACGACGGGGCCCCCTCGCTATCTCGTACGGATGAACCGAAGCTGCTGCCACTCAGGCGCTTGCGGGAGCTCCTTCGAACGGTCACATTAGAGGGGACAGGACTATCTCCAGCAATAGAGCCCGAACGGGGTGATCCATGCCTCGAGGACGTCTCTGATGGTGCAGGAAGACGCGACTTGGCTGATTGAATCCGCTCTTCGAGAGTCTGCATCTTGCCAATCAGGCCACGGATCTGATACAATGACCCGGATTTGGGAAGCCCTGTCGGGCGCTGAGTGGTTGATCTCGACAAGCTAGCGCGGGAGGAAATGGACATGGAGGGGGTGGAACGTCCGCCATTGCTGTAAGCGCCATTGCTGTAGGCGAGGGACGATGTTCGAGAGTGAGTGGGACGGGGTTGGGTGCGAGCATTAAGCAGGGTCCGTGAATTGATCGGATCTGCGCCCGCAGCTCTACTTCGAGGGAAGGTGGGGGTTGCGTTGATCGACCTGCGCAGGCTGGCAGAGGACTCCGAGATAGGAGGTGAGGGTGGAGTCGCGGTAGACGTTGCCAGGGATGATGATTTGGCTGGAGGCGTCGCAAACACGGGAGAGGACGTCGCGGTTCCAGGCGAACGGTCAAAAATCTCCAGGTTCTGGGGGGTGGATGGACTGCGGTACAAGGGAGTCGGCTTGCGACGACGGAACCCGCCCCCTTCAGTGTGCCGCAGCTTCTCCAGGTTGATCTCGGCCTCGACCTTGAGGTCGGACAGTTCGTCCCGCAGACGCTGGTTCTCGATCCGCAGGCCCTCACGCTCCTGTTCACCGGTCCGCATCTCCTCCTCCAACAGCACACCGCGCTCGATGGCGACGTTGTATTTGGATTCCATGTCCTCCAGGGACGAGGTAGTGTTCCGGGCTTGTCGCTCATAGTCATCATTGGCAACTTCGATGTCGCGCAGCTTCAGCTGCAAGGTGCGGCATGTATCGCGTAGGGAAGTAATTTCCTTTTGCAGGGTGTTTTGCGCGGCGTTGGCTTCGGACTTGGACTGCTTGTATTTGGTCTGCGGCGTATAAGTTTCCCTTGTATCCGACAACAAGATATAGTTCTAGCATACCTTCCACTCCTCAACCTCGTATCGCAGATTATCAACTTTTTCTTTCAGCTGGCGTTCTCGCTTCTCAGAGGCCTCGATGTCCTTCTCCAGCTCAGCCTCCAACTCCCGGCTGGAGACTTGGAAGTCCGCAAGTTCCGTTTCGAGCTGTTCATATTGAGCTTTGTAATGCGCAAGTTCATCTCTGTAGGAGCTGCTGGTGTGCTTCCGCTCGGAAGGCGAATCATCGGCGGCCGGCATCGTCCCGTGTTGGGCACCCGGCGGGGCGCAAAGATGTGCGCAAGACCAACGTCAAATATTCCCAATGCGCAGCGAGTAACGGATCCGTCAAATATCACAGAGACCAGACGGACCTTCTCAAAGGGTCATAGGGCTGTGTTGGTAGCGACGCACGGTTGTTGATAAGAGCCCCTCGGCGAGGCGGTGACGCAGCGGGATCGGGATTTAATGAATCGATGATTACCCTCCACCGAGAGAGCAAGAACGTATGGTGGTGAGAAGAACAGATCGGAGTCGAAAGCCGATAAACTTACCTATTCTTAAGAAGGGTGACGCTCTCACGGTGGACGGGCAGGAGGATGTGTCGCAAAGGCGGGATTGGGGATTGATTAGATCGGTGTTGTCAACACATGTTTCGGTCGTCAGGGGGGCCCAGAAAGGGCGCTAAACCCGATTAGGGGGATGTGTGACTGCCTGAGGCTAGAAGAACTAAACCTCAAAGGGCAAGTGACTGTGATCCACGATCTGGATTCATTCGCGGGTCTCCTTGGGTCTCCGGGGTAAGATATCACTGTCCACGGTTGCGAGAGAGAAAAGGTGAGTCTCGTTGCGATTATTTTGGCTCCGCGTGTCTCGTTCCGCCCTCCTTCATCCCGCTCACTCTTCTTGCCACCGATCTGTCAGGTTATGTCCACGCACGACATCCTTGGATCGGAGGCTGATCGTCGACACTGCTTCCACGCACTTGTTTACCCTCGCCCCTCCGGTTCCCACCATCTGCTCCACGTTGTATGTGACGCTCTTCAGCTTTGCGATGATGATGTGACACGCGCGCTGACCTTGTTTCCTCGCAGGCTACGTGTGAGATTGGGCCCGAACCACCTCGCCCATCATGGCGGACCCCACCGACCTGAACCTGGACGCGCCGAGCGACCTTCAGGACATTCCGGAACTTGCCATGCAATTGATTCCCCCGCCGGAAGGAACATACCCTGATAAGTGAGTCTCGGTATTCCCCTTGCTTTTGAAAGTTTTCTCTACTAACCAGGTCCTCACCTACTTAGGAATACGCTCCTCGCCGCCGTTCAAGCACATGGCAAAGCACATGGCTACAATGTTGTTGTCAAATCATCAAGCACGCCTACCGAGAAGAAGCCGGGCCGGACTGCCAAGGTGTGGCTGCGCTGCGATCGCGGTGGACACTATCGACCTCGCAATGGACTCACGGAGGAGACGCGCAAGCGCAGAAGAACGTCGCGTCTGATGGACTGTCCGTTCATGCTTGTCGCAGCAGGTTCCCCAGGCATCTGGACCTTGACCGTGCTAAACCCGACGCATAATCATGGCCCCATTGTCGAAAAGCCCCGACAGGTGCCTCACCACAAGGTCCGAAAGGGTCAACTGCCGGCAATTCCATACGACTGGCCCCATGATGCGACCTTTACTCCGTACACGACTGCACTTGTGATCATTGACATGCAGAAAGATTGTAAGGTTCCTTTGACGTCTTGCCCATTAAATCTGGGGTATACACTAATGCCTTCGTTAGTCTGCTCTCCTGGCGGATACCTCGAGTACCAAGGCTACGACATTTCTGCCGCGCAAGCTCTGATTCCCAAGCTACAGCGGCTTCTCCATTCATTTAGGTCTGCAGGGTTCCCCGTGTACCACACTCGTGAAGGTTTGTACTTGACTTGCAGTTTAGTCTTTAGTTCACTCGCTGACCTTAACTTATTAGGCCACCGACCCGATCTGTCCACCCTCTCAAGCCGAGAGTCATTCCGCTCCCGCAACAATGCTACCGGCCTGGGCATTGGTTCTCAGGGCCCTATGGGCCGCCTGCTTATCCGCGGCGA
Source organism: Penicillium sp. S103-07 (assembly GCA_037042055.1). Lineage (NCBI taxonomy): Eukaryota > Fungi > Ascomycota > Eurotiomycetes > Eurotiales > Aspergillaceae > Penicillium > Penicillium sp. S103-07. The sequence goes on from JAXQJQ010000057.1 coordinate 65,710, forward strand.
AATGGGTCATGACACAGTAGACGAGCTGTATCCTCTCGTGGGAGAGCCCGTCATCGACAAGCCAGGCCGCGGTGCATTTGCACACACAGATTTTGAACTCATTCTGCGCAATAAGGGCGTCAAAAATCTTGTCATTGCCGGTGTCACCACCGATGTCTGCGTCTCAACTACAATGCGTGAGGCCAACGACCGCGGATTCGATTGTGTTCTGTTGGACGACGCCAGCGCAGCCAGTGAAGCATCCCTTCACGTCAGCACCGTCGAGTCTGTGAAGATGGAGGGAGGCATCTTTGGTTCTGTGGCCAAACTTGAAGACGTAATTCAAGCCGTTGACAGCTTCAAATCCGTCACTATGAAGAAGCTGGCTCCTCAACTGACGGGCTGAATATCTACTCAGATTTGTTTCTAGCGGGATTAGTTTAATTGCTGGGATTGGAAGGAAACAGGCCGGCGTTTTTCGGGATAAGGACTCCCTTCTTCTTAGTGATTTTAGTATCCAAGAGCATGTTTCGACCCTGCGTTTCGGGTTTCTTGATGGATTTAGCGGGATATTTTTTTTTTTTTTTTTTTTTTTTTTTTTTTTTTTTTTTTTCTTTTTGTTGAAAAGCCATGGATGGACATTGTTATTTAGAGATCGAGAGTTCGGGTATTATCATAGTGTGTATTGACCAACCCAATGACTCTTCTTTCCAGGGTATCATTCGCAATTCCTCCGATCCGACCAGCAACAGGTCTTGTAAATGAAATACACAACACACGCAAAGTGACACGTTTTCGATCTAAGGTTCATGCAAGCCCAAAACGCCACGCTTTGTCAAGAAAATATACACGAAACAGTAACGTAAGCATAGCGACCGGTTTACAACCACTTCTTCCCGGCGCCTGTAACCTTCGTCCTAAATACAGGACTCTTGATCTCCATCCCCTGCTTATAGAACGGGCTCATGGATGTCTTGACATAGCTCTCGTACACCTCGTTCATGAACTGGCGCACCGCTTCCTCGGTCTGAGGGGACGTCGGGTTTGCGGCGACGGAGCTCGAGGAGGCACGCGTGGTGGATGCAGATGAGCCTAGGAGTGACGATGATCCAAGGCCACTAGAGCTACCGGAGGGTAGTTGCGGCGGTTGATGCAAGAGAAGAAAGCGGGCGCCACTGGGTGTGAGAAAGGCGGAGATGTAGGCTGCGGCGGGTGGATAGGTGTCGATGTGTTTGAGGTACCTATTTCCGTGAATTAGCTTGGGAGCCCGGTGGTTCGGGGTTCAAATGTTGAACACGACTGGAGAAAGGCGGGTAACTCACATTCCACCATTGGTCCATTGCGCTTCTTCGACGATATCCAGACTAGAGTGGATGATGAATTGGTTCATGTATTGAGCCGTGTCTGGGAAGCGGAACCGGGCAATGCCATCGCCGCCGCCTTTGGAGGTTCCGAAAGCGATGTTAAATATCGGCGTATCGGTGGGTGAGAGAATGGTGAAGTAGTATGACATTTTGGTCGGACGATGAGTGCGGAGAACGTAGTCGGATTCGTGGGGAGACGAACTGCCGTGGCCGATGTCTAGTCATGTCCACGTGATCGATAAGAGATAACAGCTTGACTATGAAAAGGTGTGGACACAAAAGAGAAAAGAACAATGCGAGATAAATTATCGGAAGGTGTTTTTTGCCTTCAAATGCTATTGGTCTTATTCCAACATATATTGCTGCGTGTCTGAAGGTTTCGTCGCCTTTTTGCAAGAATGCGTTTGATAGATGATCTAGACCTTGACCATCAACTAAAATATATTGTTGCCAACAGCTGACGAAAATATGAAATTGCGAAGAAAATTAGGCCACCCGAGAAAAGGCCTGAAACTTACTCAATATCTTACAGACCATCACCATGCGAGCTTCAACCAAGAAAATGGAGATTGATTTGCTACTTCCACGAGACTTGACTCTACTTCCCCCAGAAAGTAAAGTCACATGACCGATAGCCAGCCTCTGCGTTATCGCCTATCGCGACTATTTGATCTGGACGTCACGCACCTCAGGTTGCGCCCATCACGACTTCACATTTTCCGCCGTTCTTCCAAGCTTGTTTGTTGCTTCAGGGTGACAATAGGCTAGCCAGACGAGATTACAGCATGGCGCCGCAATTTGGCCTGAACCTTCCGAATAAGAACCCTTCGGCCCCGAAACCGGGCAATCCTTTAGGACAGAAGCGCAAGAAGAACATTTTCGACGACGACTCAGGAGATGAGAAACAAGATGAAGATGAAGAAGTAGAAGTGTCTACAATCGGCGGACTGGATGCGCCAGCTCCCAAACCTTTGAAACCATTCACGACCGCAGGGCCGCCGCCCAAACGAAAGATGCAATTGGGCAGTGGCAAGCCTAGCGCAAAGCCACTGAATAAGAGCTCGATATTTGCGGACGATGAGGATGAAGATGAAGAGAAGGATAAGGGTCAAGGGGAGGTACGCTTTGGATTGAACCAGGCCCAGTCGAAGAAACCAACAGCCCCAGGCAAGGATTACACCAACCTTTCTGCACTGCATAGCAGCAAACAGCATGCCAAGGAGGCCGAGGAGGTAGATCCGTCAATTTACTCCTACGATGCTGTGTACGACAGTCTACATGCCAAGCCGGACCAATCCGCGGCCGCCAACAAGAGTGAAACACCAAAGTATATGACCAACTTGCTTCGCAGCGCAGAGATTCGGAAACGAGACCAACTGAGAGCACGAGATCGTCAGCTGGCCAAGGAGCGAGAGGCCGAGGGCGATGAATTTGCGGATAAAGAGGCCTTTGTCACGAGTGCGTACAAGGCCCAACAGGCAGAGATGCGGAAGGTGGAAGAAGAGGAGGCAAGGCGAGAGAAGGAAGAGGAAGAGCGACGGAAGCAGAATGGCGGCGCTGGCATGGTCGGCTTCTACCGAGACGTGCTCTCGCGAGGCGAAGCAAAACACGAACAGGCTGTCAAAGCTGCCGAGGAAGCTGCTCGCCGTGTCAAGGCAGGTGAGATCACAGAGGACACCGCAAAGTCAGAAGAGAAGAGCGAGGATCAAAAGGCAGAGGATCTCAATGCTCACGGTGCTCGTGTTGCCGTTAACGATGAAGGCCAGGTGGTCGACAAGAGACAACTTCTGTCCGCGGGATTGAACGTGGCACCCAAACCCAAGGCTGCTCCATCGGCTGCTCCTACAATGGCCGCTCGACCAGCCGGACGGCCTGGTCCCAATGCTGGCTACCAGTCCGGCCGTGCTGGCCAGCGGGCTCGCCAGACCGAGATGATCACCCGGCAGCTGGAGGAACAGGCCCGCCAAGAGGAGGAAGCAGAAGCTGCACGACAAAGGGAGGCTGCAGAGAAGGCCCGCAGTCGCAAGACCGCCGGGGACGTCTCGAGTGCAAAGGAGCGGTATTTGGCGAGAAAGCGGGAGCGGGAAGAAGCTGCAGCGAAGGAAAAGGCCAATGCCAAATAAAGGGAATATCGGGAAGCTGTACATTTGCATCTACGGTGCTCCTAAAGGAGTTTAAGGTTGTATATTGAAAGTCCTTTAAGTGGACTTGTATTAGTACTAGAGATGTGGTATTCACGGGGACAAATCTTGAGCAGCTACAGTCAAAATAACATATACTGTCACATGGACTTTGATTTACAGGTACAAAGTGCACAAAGGGTTCTAGAATCATTCTGAGGTAATACCTTGGATGAAAATCCAAAGTGATCTAACATTATTAGCAGTCAAGACCCTGGATGTAGTTCGGAGAAACGGGGGCTTAAGTCCGGAAGAGTCACCCGCTGACTCAGTCACTGACTCATCCGGCCGCTCTTACACGCTCGTATATAAGTTGATCCGCACCGACGACGCTCGCTAAGCCGCCCCACAGTCGCACTGCCAATTTTGAATCCCTATCGTGTCTCGATCGCCTCGCTTCATCCCCCTTCAACAACTCACACCTCTTTCGTCCATCCCCATCAACATCCAACATGGGTAAGGTTCACGGCTCTCTCGCCCGTGCGGGTAAGGTCAAGGCGGCCACTCCTAAGGCAAGTCCCCCGTGCACCCATCGCCACCGCGTCCCGTTGCAGGTGGTTCCGTCAGCGCCGTCATCCTAACAATCGTTCCCAATGCAGGTCGAGCCCCAGGAGAAGAAGAAGACCCCCAAGGGCCGCGCCTACAAGCGTATCCTCTACACTCGCCGTTTCGTGAACGTTACCATGACTGGTGGCAAGCGCAAGGTACATACCGACTGAGACCCTTTCCAGCCATCCATCGCACACATCGCACACAACGCCTTCGGCATCACCACCGAAACCACTACATTCATCACACGACCGAATTGACCAGAACAGAAAGGCTAACCACGAAAATCACAGATGAACCCCAACCCCGGCTCATAAATTGCTCCATCTCGCTAAAGAAAACCCCCGAGTCGTGGAGGAACGTCGAGGTTTTACGCTGTTGAAAGACATGATCGCAAAGCACGACATCGCCATGGCCCCATCGAACGAAGACTTTCCGGCCGCGGCCGGCTACTTGTACGGATGATATCATGCTTCGTTTTCTTTTGAATTTTCGGCAACGGATCGGTTTTTGAGGGGTGGAAAATTTGGGAAATGGATACCACGTGGTAGCTTTGAGATGGAAAGCCATGGCTGGGGGCCAGCTGCATGGGCAGGTTGAGTCCAGCATGGTCGTTTCCGCCTCTTTACATAGGCTATTCCATGCATTGCATTTCCAATTCAGGAATGAAGTCTTGCTGCCCATTTTGTCCTGTTCCTTGCGGTTGCTCTGGCTCAACAGATCTCGAGTGAGTTCGAATTTTTGGGGTTCCCGGCACTGCTCTGTAGCATAGTTCTCGTACGCTATACGAATCCTGCATTCTGGACCCTAAAGTCCAGCTTGCGGAAACACGAAGTCTTCACCGCAACGTGGGGTCTGATCAAGGGCTTTCTGTACGGGTTCTGCGCGTTTAAACATTTGACATACTCCGGCATACTGAGGTCAATTTAAACGTGTCACTCCTGCTACGGCCACTCGACATTGTACCTCGAGGCTGTGCTCCGCTATCGAGTGCTCACGCAAACTGGAGAAAATTGGTTAGACATCGAGTTGCTTTCGGTGAACTCAAGAAAACAGCCTACGGCCTTGAAAAGGTGAATATTGATGTAGAGACTGACCCACGTAGTCGCAAAGCGAAAGCCGAAGCATGATTACTACAACAGAAGATGCTGAAGACGTTCCCTGGAGGTATGCAAGGTTCTTGTTGACTGTGAATTAACCCTCCAGTGCCGGCCAAGACATAGTAGCCTTCATTAATATGTTTTTACGTCGCCCACATGTCCGGACCCGACTTGCTAACTAAACATTCGAAAGACGCTAATCTTGCCTTACAGGAGGGATGTTACGTTAATGAGCAACTGTCAAAGCCCCAGGATGATATCGAATGAATATTTCTTGAACAAGGGACGATGCTGGCTGTTTTATTTATTGTTTCGAAGGAATATAGTGAAAATAGGTCTCAAGTGTCCCATGTGGAACCATCCGAAGTGCCCAATAAGCGATAATTTTGCATGATTCACGTCCCGCAATCTATTGCGGTTCATATTTTAGGAGTGCGTAAAATAATCGGTTCAATTAATCAAAGAGTAAATTCACGGCTAATCCCCTGCGAGAATAATTAGAAAAATAGCACCTGCCAAACAGTCCACTGGTGGAATTGCCCCAAGTCTCCCACGTAGAGTAAGCTGGGCAATGTCATGACATAAACTGCGGGGCCGTCCGTTGACAAGGGAAGCTCTCGCCATGCGAAGAGCACCTCGCTGATTGCAAACAAAGACGAGTGATCTCATGAGCCGCCGGGAACCCCGGAACTGACATAGAACAGCGAGTAAATGACCTCACCGCATTGAAACCCATGGATCGCAGGTTTCAATTGAGGATGTGTTCCCGGATGACTAAGGGCAATAATATGGCCATTACCCAACGCATTCTCCTGAGTTGACATATAGGGACTTCGTAAGGGTGAAAGTCTTTACGTCACTGGGCTGGATACCGTGGGACAACCCACACGATCATGCGGCGGCTATCCATTGTTTCTAGAGCTGATCAACCGTCTAGAGCTGATCAACCGGCTACCCCACGCGAGAACTAGCACAACACCCAGGCAAACCCGTGGGGATAGTTTAAGCGTGTGCATTGAGAAGTTTCAATTGTTGGAGCTATAGACTAGTCGAGAAATGCTTAAGGGGAAAAATTGCCATAGACATGTATTGTAGTAAGAAATGTCAAACGAACTAATTCTTCGAAAGGTATTCCAGATAACAAAATATACACAGTGACGAAGCGTCAGAGTCTATGCAAGTAGATCACCTGCCTCAGCCCCACATCCCCCTTGGCCATATGCTGTACAGCATCATCGACTTGAGCTAAAGCGCGGGTACCGCTGCAATCAGGGCTTCTTGCTCTCTCGACCCGCCTGCGACCCTTGGATGCCGGGATACGGTGCCCGGCTCACCTCTAGCGACACTTGTCCTGATTTTAGTTGAATTGGAGGTGAATGACTCGGCAGCCCCGAAATGAGCCTATGATGCAATCATCTGAACAGGGACGAATTTGGTATTAATTCGCGGGGAACTGTCTACTTTCTACTTTTTTCCTCCCATACCTTATTACAACTGAACTCAATGACTGTACGATAACTGCAACATAATCTTTAAATTTACGACCAACGCCTATTCAATTCATCACGATACTTATTACCTCCATATACCACCATGTCCACCAATCAGGCCGGCCAGGAGGTCGACTCGGAGAAGTACCAGAGCATCGGAGCTAAGGTTGCAAAGCAGCTTAGCAAGAGGATGTCTCTGGGTAAGAGCTCCAAAGAAAGCAAAGAATTCAAAGGAAACACGAGCAAGGAAAGTGCTAGCGAAGCCACGGCCGGGGAAAGTGGCATCGCCCAAACTTCGACAAAGGAAAACGTTAGCAAGGGGACCGCTGCGGAAAGCGGCATGGGCAAGCAGGTCCTCGACAAGGGAGAAGAGGCTAAGGACCAAGTTATGAAAGGAGATATGAGCGGCGTCAAAGGAATTGCTGGAAAAGGAGAAAACACTAAAAATGCCACGAGCGAAGGAAATACTGCCGGAGCTGTTGGAGGACTCGGGTGGACGAAAGAAAATGTCCAAAAACCAGCCGAGGAGGTCGGCCACCGCGTCTTTGGCCACAAACCCAGTGTCGTTGCGAACGAATCGAACGACGATATCAAACAGGGACCGATCACGCATGGTCGGAAGGAGCAGCGAGACACCAGGAGCCGCCGTGCCCTCTCTGGAGCAGGAGGTAGCGGAGAAGCTGCAGCCGGAAGCAGCGGTCCTGGAATCTCATTTGCTGGAAGCAATACCTCGAAAGGAAATACCACCGCGGAAGGCATGACTGGAGAGAGCACTACCGGAGGCAGAACGGCCAGGGGATATTCCACAGGAGACACTGTTTCTACTGCGAGTCTCGCTGGAAGTAAAGCCACGAAAGATAGCGCTGGAGACAGCGTGACTGGAAGCAGTGCTGCCAAAGACAATACGACTGGAGCCAAGCCTGGCTTCACCGATACAACCTTGGGCACTGGCACTGGAGGAACCTTCGCTGGAGGAGCCCTCGCTGGAACCAGTACCTCTGAAAGAAATGCATCCGAAACCAAGACCTCCTACAACTATACTTCAAAGAGTACTGGCGCTGGGAATACTCTCACCGAAGGAGGAGTCGGTGGAAGCAGTGCATCGAGAGGAACTGCCTCTGGTGGTAATGTTTCGTATGACAATGCTTCCAAGGGAGGCGTGACCGGAAGCCAAGCCTCGAAAGACAATCTTGCTAGCGGTACTTCTAGCGGAGGCGGTCTTTCTAGAAGCAACGCCACCAAAGGGAAAGTTGGAAGTGGTGTGACTGCAAGTTACATGTCTCGAAGTGATTCCGACAAAGATATTGCTGCTGGAGGTGCCGCTGCTGGAGGTGCCGCTGCTGGAAGTGCCGCTGCTGGGGCTCTCGCTGGAAAGAAAGCTACAGACTCAAGTGCGACAGACGACACTCTTAGCCAGGAACTCAAGGAAGAATCCCACATTAGCAATGATGTCTTCAGCTCTGGAGCGTTCAATCAAGCTGCAGCCAAGGGCCTTTCAGGTGGCAAATCTATCTCCCATGATCCTCCCGGCAAGAGCAAGAGCAAGAGCAACATTGGAAAGCACAAGACGGGTCAGCAGACTTCTCAGGCTTCCAAGAGTGGTCTCAACCAGGGAATCACTTCAGCTGGACAAACCGACAGGGGGCTGTCCGCTACAAGTGGCCTTGGAATGGGAGCCGTTGGCGGCGGAGTTCTCTCTGGAGGAGCCATGGGTAGTGGAGGTTACGGACAAGGTATGACCCAAGGCGGCATGAGCCAGGGAGCCTACGGCCGAGGATTATCCAGCACCGCCACTACCGGTATGACGGAAACCAGCCGTGTGCAGACCAAGCGAGTCGTTCAAAACTTGAGCGGAGGCGGCAACAAGGCCACTGTCCTTCAGGACAAGGTCCAGGCTGTTTCCCAAAAGTGCAAGACACAGCTTGGCCTCTCTGCGAGCGAAATCAGCCAGAGAAGCCCTACCGTCGATACCTTCTTCGATGCAGTGGCTGCCGAGCGTCTCCGCTGGATGCCCCGTGATGGAAGCAGACTCGACTGCAGCCTCAGATGGGCCTCCCGACTCGCGTATGCAGTTGATGCCCTGCGCGAGTCGATTGGAGCTTTCGTATCCGGAGCCGATGAGGCGGCCAAGCTCATTTGGGGATTTGAGATCCTCCTCTTGGAGGTAAGCAAAACACTAAGTTATATATGAAAGCTATGCTAATACATTCAATTGTTGTTTTAGTCTGATCTTGACAACATGGACGTGTTCGAAAGCGTTTTCGGCAGATATGGCCGTGTTGCTGTCCACATCTATCTGCTTCTCCAATATGAGAGCGCTTACAAGTCATCCCCAGAACTTCAGCCAGAGGCTGCTGCTGTATATGCAGACCTGCTCGAAATGGTCTGCAACACCACAGCCAGCTGCATCGAGGGGGCGAAGAGCAAGGAGTCTGAGCAGGCCATTGCTCACAATGTTGACTCCGCCTTCGTGAACTATTCCAAACGCTACTCGACTCACTGGAATGAGATTGTTGAATCTGCCACATCGGAGCTTCTGAAGAAGAGCTCGTCGATCTACATGACGCCCGAACTGGGCAGCCTCCGCCAGTTCCTGGGTGTTCAGGACCGCCCTCTTCAGTTCATTCTTGAGTCCCGCACGCACTCCCTTGCGGAAGAATCATTTGAATGGTTCAACAACACCTTGTATGAATTTTCCATCGGAAAGTCTCCTGTGATGCTGGTGAATGGTGGCCCCGGCTCTGGAAAGAGTGCCCTGGCCCAGTGGACCGTGGAGCGGCTCCAGGAGTCAGGTGAACACGATAACTGGAACGTGATCCCGTACACAATTCGTGAGTTCCTTCTATTTAAGATCCTTATGAGGTATACTGATTCTAGTAGGGGCGGATATCCCTGTCGCAACGCTGCCACTGCGCTTCCTGAAGGGCATGATGCACCAGATGCTGGATCATTGCGTCAGCGATCAGCGTACCCAAGAAGCCATTCTGGTAGAGGTTGCTAGGGCAGCCCAAGGTGCACTTGATGGTGCCGGTGAAGCCGAAGTTGAACATTCGCTCTGGCGGGGTATTCGCATAGGATTGAACTCGGACATTCAATTCATGTTTGTGGTGGATGGTTTGGACCAAATGAAGGCTGGTGATACAGACGCCATTGCCTGCCTTGATCAATTCACCGAAATTCTATCTGAACAGAATGCAGGGTCAAAGATGATTGCCTTCACCAGACCACTCGGCTCGAAAGCGAGCGCCAAGGGCATCGAGCAGTTCACGATGCAAACTTCCCAGACTCAGAAAGATATGGAGGCCTATGTAGCTAAAATGCTATCCGGCCAGCAGTTTGATGGCCCCATGGAAAATGATCTTGAATCAGCCGTGTCTGTCATCGTCAACCGCTCACAGGGCTCCTTCAGCTGGGCAGAGATGGCAGTTGCGTACGCTCGACAGCAGAGGACTCTGAGCCAGGCAATCTCGTCTGTGGAGAGCCTGCCACAGGACATGCCTGACTTGCTTGACTTCCACATGAAGAACATGGACTTCAGTCATCATGAGACACGCTATATCATGTCATGGCTCGCTGCCGCCGAAAGGCCATTGTTGGTTGAAGAGATAGAACAGCTTCTTGCTATTGATCCCCAAGGCCCCACATTCATGTCACGCCACTATCATGGCGAGGATCAATGGTTTAGCTCATTGAAGCCTCTGGTTATGACCCGCGACGGTGTCGTTTCGTTTGCGCACACATGTATCCGCGACCATGTCATCAAGCAGGCCCGATCTGCTAGTGCCAAATCTCCACTCAATCTGAGAGAGGCTCATTACGATCTTCTCACCAGGTGTCTTGCTTGGGTTCAGTTGAGCGTTAAAGAGGAGGCTGAAATTTCCATGGACAAGCTGAGCATGGAGGAGCGCAACCATCTCTTCGACAAGTATGTCATGCTGGAGTATACTGCCCGCTACTGGCTATCTCATCTCCTATCGTCACCTCTGGTTACCGACGACGGCGAGTTCCAGTTCACGACAAGCTTTAAGAAACTGGTCCCTACTACTGTACTCTTTGCCCGTCTCGAGTTGACGTGTAAAGAGTCACAATTCACCCGCTCCAGTGTCGTCGAGCTGTATCGACTAGCGGCGGACATTCGTCGCTTAGTTCTGGGCGAGAAGTCTATGGCTCTTCTCCAAAGTCTGCTCTTCAGCGCGCGCGTCTCCAAACTGGCTCATGCCAGCCACGCCGATGAGCACAGCTACGAGGCATGGAGACTTAGCCAAGAACTTTTGGGCCAGTCTGACAACATCACTCTGAACTGTGCCGAGATGATGACCCAGTCGTTCACCGAGCGAGGCAGCATGACTACACAGCAGGAGGACATTATGAAATACCTGATCTTGACTGATTCGGAGATCACTGGTGTCGAATTCAACCAGCGTCTAAAGTACCTCGGAATGATCTCCGGCATGTACAAGACCCGACAAGAAAATGAGTCTGCCCTCGTGGTCTCCAAGCAGTTCTACCAGCAAATCATGCAGACATACGGCACCAATTCGAGACAGTCGACCGAGACGGCGGAATTTTTGACTAGTCAGTTCCCCACTACCGGAAGCGACGAGATGAGCCGTGACATAGCGAGAACCAAGTATGACAACATGCTTCGCACCATGGAAGTTGACGACGAGCGCCGTATCAAGTACACACTGTACATGGCTCAGATGTACGAGCAACAAGGTGAGACGGCCCAAGCTCAGGGAATTTTGTCTGCTTTATGGGCCGGTCTCAACTCTCGCGATATCGACTCGGTTGAAATGATGGACAAAAAGGCGAATGTTGCACTGGTATACTATCAGTTCCTCCGCCGACAGGGCCGGAATGACTCGGCAGAAATCATTATACGCGAACTTGTCGCAGACCTTGAGACCACTGGTATTCACTCTGAGGAGATGATGCAGCGTGTGCAGCTCCTCCGTGTTGAGACCCAGGAAATGCACTTGTACAGCATGGACCGTGCGCTAGCTATCCTGATGTGGCGTTACTATAAGGAGACTAACCAGGAGTACACTTCCGATGCTACCACTCTGGCTCTTTCGCTGGCCGAAGGGATGGCTGCAACGGTCTCTATGCAGAGGTCTTCTGGACTGTCTGTCCGAGACCGGAAGTTGATGGTTGAACTTCTGGACTCCATCGCTTCGTCGCCCAGTAACCTCTCCGTTTCCACATTGATTCTGTGTCACAACCTTGCCAGTATTTATGTACGCGAGGGCCACTGGCTCGAGGGAGGTGAATGTTCCAAGGCCGTTCTGCAGCATGTTTGGCCTACCGTTGAGCAAGCCGGGTCTCACAAGAAATTCTCAACCGAGTTGGCACCTCCAATTGCCGATCTAGCGTTGGTCTTGGCTTACTGCCACTTCCGCAGACTGCATCTGGACCAGGCAACTATTGTCTACGAGAACGCCTTTGCTTCTTTGGTCTCGTCTGACAAAGTGCCCGTGCCTTCGGTTTTGGCTGTGGCCAAGGCCGTAGTTGAATTCTACGAGACCACCTTCCAATTCACCAAGGCTCTCACCTTGTTGCATACCGTCAGCAATTTCCTGGCAACTAGACTGGGTGAGACTCACAAGCACACAATTGACAATTTGTATCTGGAAGCTGCTTTGGCAGACCGACTGGAGATGTACAATGAGGCGAAGACTACCTACAAGCGCATCTACAAGAGCACAGCTGGAGACAGCACCATTGCTCCCGAAGGCATTGAAGCTGCACTTGCTCTCATCGGTCTGTATGAGAAAGAGCTGCAGTGGGATTCTGCGCTGGATGTCTACCGGCATCTCTGGCCGACCCTCGTGGTCCAAGACAACACGTCTACCTATGATCAGGCCGAAGTCGAGCGACTGCTGGAGAAGACCTATCTGGGATACATGACTATTCTGACTTCGCGGACAAAGACTACCGACTTTTCCGAAAGATACAAGGTCGCATCCGACTATGCGACTACATGCCGTAATGTGTATGGGCCCACGGATCAAAAGACGCTCAGCGCACTTCTACTCTTCGCCGAGCTATGCGAGACGAATGACTCGTATATTGACCAGGCTATCGCGCTATACAAGCAGGCTCTTCAAACCAGCGAGTGGGTGCCTACATCCCAATCATCTAGGCCTCTGGAGCAGATGTCGCAGCCGCTGCCCATCACGCTCAAGCACAAGCTGGCCCAGCTCTTTGTCCGCAAACGTGACTCAACCACTGAGGCTCGCTCGCTGTACACCGAGGAGTACCAATTGGCAAAGAAGACCCAAGGATACTTCTCTACCACGACCTTGTCTTGGCTTCGAGAGCTCGCTCTGGCCCATTCTCGCCAGGGTACACCCTCCTCCGTCCAGCAAGGCAATGCCCTTCTCCACACCTATGTCACAGATGTCCTCCACGCTGGCGGTGATCCCGAAATGATGGGCGACTGGGCTCGCAAGATTGCCTCCATCTACCTAGAGTGTGGATTCATTGAAGGCGGCAACAATGTTCTCGACGAGCTCCGCCACCGCGTTATCTCTGCATCCGACGCTTCGGCAACTACCCTGGGAGAGCGTCGCGACGCCATGTTCGTGGCCTCATACGAGGAAGTGTTCAGCCGCCGTACTACCTCCCAACAGATCATTGTAGAGATGGGCCGCGAGATGCAGATCCAGCAGACATTCTCAAAGAACCTTTCCGGCCACGACTTCATCCCGACGCTGATCTCTGGCGAACGTCTTGCCCGTCTACAGATCGATCAGAAGCGTGCTCGTGCCGCGAAGGACACCCGTGACAGACTGTACGACTACTTCTGCGCTACGCTGTCTGCTACCAAGATTGCAGACCACGAAATCGTGATGCAGTTCTTCGGCATCTGTCTCCGCGAAGTGCACGATGAGAATTACAACTTGAACATCCTCAAGACAACCACCAGTCTAGTCCGCGATCTGTGCAATGACTCGCGCTTCCAAGACGCAAGCGATCTCACGGGTGTCTTGCACTCATTCCTGCACCTAACCGACGGCTTGGACAACTACGACAGCATCATCACGGCCACCAAGCTCTGCTTGTACCTGAGCGGCCACCAAGCCACCAAGTGCCACGACGAGAAACTCTTCAAAGAGATGTCTCTCAAATCCAAGTTGCTGCTCCAGGAACTCATGGCCTCGTCCAAGTCAATCGGCATCGAGATCGTCGATCTCCCCTTCCCCGAGCTGAACGACATCATCACCTTACTCGGCGAGTACGAGATGTTTGACGACCTCGAAGCAATCCTCACACAGCTCTGGACGTCCCGAATTGTCCAGCGTACCTGGACTCCAGACGTGGTTGTCTGGATCGGCCGACGTCTCGTCGAGACGCGCTTCTGCCGGGGTTCCGTCGACTCGGCTATCCAGCTTTGTCGCGATATCTGCTACAACCTACGCCAGGTATGGGGTAACTGTGACAACGTCACACTCGAGATGACCAAGCTCCTGTCGGGTCTCTACACAGCCTCGGGCGACCACAAGTCCGCCGCCACCCTACACGAAGGCGTGTTGTACGATCTACTGGGCGACTCCGAAGCCAAGAACCATCCCGACGCTACTGATGTGGTTTCCCAGCATATGGAGTTGCTCCGCCGTGCCCACTCTCGTCTTGGAGCTGGAGATACCGCCCCATCAGCTTCCCATGCCGATCTCGTTGCGCAGGTGACGGATCGCTTCGGCCTACAGTCCGAGCAGATCGAGGGCGTGGGCGATGCCCACGGCGGCAAGGCTTTCGGTGTTTGGACTAAACCTCGTCGGTTCAGTATTGATGTTGAGGATCTGGATGAACAGGTCCAGATGCATCATAATCACTTGCGAGAGTCCAGTGGAGCTGGTTTGTTGAACGGTAGTGGCACGCCCAGGAGGATGTCGGTGCAGGCACTGTAACGGGATGATGATGGGGGTAATTTGGGGATGAAAATGTTGATTCAGATTGCCAGGTATTTTGATTTGTTGGTGTTTGGGCTTTTTGTCTCAACAGGTAATTGTCGGGGATGGGACTAAATTGTGAATCTATAGGTATACAGTCATGAATTCAGTTAATTTCCGTTTCTTCAATGTTGCGTGCCGGTTGTAGATCTTGAGACTACTGCACTTCTTCCTATACCAGACAGTCTTTGAGGTAGAGTCCTTATAGGTAGCCCGTATCACAAGAGGCATATTCATGTTTCGCATAAGCTATCAACAGCTATATACAAAGCCCCTGCTCAAGTACGTATTTGATATCAATGTGCATCATCAAAACAGACAAATGAACGTATACAACGCCGATCATGCAAACACTGCAATCATGTCCAAAGGAGGGAAAATTCAAAAGACGAACACCCTTCCAGTTTACCTTATATGGAGCGCCCAAGTAGAATGCAAAAGGAATGTGCGGGTTAGTGAATATAGATCAAGCCGTCAAGGCAAAGCTCAGACCCATGAGCCCCATACCGGCCACAGCGAAGCCGATACCCATGCCACGGCGGTGGGTGAGACCGAGTCCCTCGCTGAAAAGCTGCAGTGCAACGGAAGTCATGACGCCGGCCGTCGCGGCAAACATACCTCCGTATACGCCCCACGATGGGCCCCGAGGATCAGAGCCGGCATGCCCAGAGCTCCAGATCCATAGCGCGGCGAGACCGGCACCGGCTGGCTGACTGATTCCACCTAGGAGACTGGACCAGAACATGGCTTTCCAGCGGGAGCTGAGAGCTAGATATAGAGGCAATGCCATGGCGAAGCCTTCCACGATGTTGTGGATGAACAGGGCTAAGAACACGGTAAGACCGAGGGTTGGGCTTGCGTGGTTGGTTGCATATGTGATGAAGCCTTCCGGGAGCTTGTGGAGGGCAATTGCGACGGATGTTTGCAGGCCAATGGAGAGGAAGGCGTTTTGTGGGACATGGTGATGGTGAGTATCGCCGACAGTCTTGGATGGGGATGAGTCTGCTTCACGATCATGATCGTCGTCCGCATGAGCGTCATGGTTTATGTCTGATTGGTGGTAATTCTCCGAATGGAGCATATGTGAATGAGATCGGGACGAGCCCGCCGCATCTCGAAGAGGATGATGAGCGGCGATCGCGTCGAAGTACCCTATGTCGGAAGCGGTTCTAGATGCGTTGATGGCGCTGTCTGCCTGTATACGCCGCTCAGAGTCCGGCTGCACCGTGATGCTCTGATGCTGTGGCAGTGTAGGCCGGTTGACCTCATTCGCGGTCATAGTGGGTGGCGGGCTTAATATGGGCCCCAGCACCTTTGTACATTCACGGCCGCAGGTCTGCGAAAAGCCGTAGCAAGGGCCATTCTCATCACACAACGGCTTGACGCCGCCCATGAGGAAGCTAAGCCGCCGACCCAGGATATCGCGCAGAGATCTCCGTTTCACGGAATTGGACCCGGATACTGTCCGTTGAAACACCGCCGGAGTTGACTTGAAGCTTTGCGATTTCTGAGGTCGGAGCAGGGGCGTTCGTTCAGTGTGTCCATTTGTGCTGTGGTGGTGATCTTCGTGCTCGCCCGCATGGCCGTTGCCTCGTTCGGGGTCATCTTCCGGCGTGCCGTGACTGTGCGCGCAGTCGACCACATGGGATGGAATGAAGTGGTGGATAAATACAGATACAACGCGGATAACGATAACACCGGCCACGAATAGGCTGGTCAAAATATATGCAGATGCGGAGGGGGAGAAGCCGGCGCGCGTGAGGTACTCTTTCGAGGTGGGGAGCATGCTATAGAGAGAAGTAAAGAGCTGTCGGTGGTTAGACCAGATAGACGAAGCCTAAAGAGGGCGAGACTCACCATAACCCCCGCACTGAGGCATAACGATGCCGACAGGAAGTTGTTGCTGTTAGCGATCTGGAAGCTCTTATGATGGGAGAAGCGCCGGAGCACCAGGTCGACGCAAATGGCGGCGGAACCGAGTACACAAGCTGTGAAACCAAGAGTCAGTCAAGGCACACACTGTCTAGGATCGCTGTACTCACCGACGCCCGAGACGGCGCTCATGACCCAGCCCCGAAAGTCGTTGGCAGCCATGTCGAGTAGTTGAGAAAGCTAGGATGACGGAAACGGTGATGTAAGTGACAATCAAAAGCTTGTGGTTGGCGGTCAACGGAATCGCCTCTTTTCTCTTCTCACCCTCTCTGTAAGGTTGAAGATACATTTCCCGGGCTGAAATTGCCTTTGATTCCGGGGCTATTCAGCACCTGCATGTGTGTCAGTGCATTCTTTGCCCACAGGGTCCTCATCGTGTTGTTCCGTACATCAGAATCGGAGACTCCATGCTGTCATGTCGCTCATGTCTACTGGGTAAATACAGAGCGTGATACGACTATATCTCACACTAAGCATCCGGCCTGTCCTCGATGCTCAAATGTCCTTATGTTGGATTTTATGCTTATGGGGGGAATGTGGCCATGATCCAGTCCAGTCGAAGTCCAACGGGACGTATCCTGACAGCAGGCAACGCAATAGATCCCAGCTGAATTGACCGATCCACTCACTAACCGCTCATTGACCACTCATTGACACCGAATCCACTGCAGAATGATCAACTGGCGGTTTCAGCTGACAATTTGATGCCGCAAGAACGAGTCGCAGGGCCACGGGCATGTGACCCGCTGATTGGCCCGTGACTGCCGGACTCTTTTTTTCTACGCGCCTCGAAATCCCCAAACTTCCACTTCTCGACATCCACGATTATGTCGAAAGCTACTCTGGCCGTGATCGCGGCCGCCAGTGCCGCCACTGGTGCTGGTGTCACTGCGCTGCTTTATGGAAAATCTTCTCGGCCTCAGCAACAACAACAGCAGCAGCTTCCTCCCCCGGTTGCCGGCCCTGTCAAAGTCCCCGCGACGACCCCGACCCCGACACTCGCTGCCAAGGTTGCCACCGGCCCCGTCGATGCCGCTGGTATCCTCCAGTATGGCTTCCCCGGTCCCGTCGCCGATGAGCTATCTTCACTGCCTTTGCACGGCGCCTATGACCGCCGAACCCGCAATCCCGCCTGGGTCGCTGAGCACATCACCCCGCAATCGCTGGCGATGAAGAACGCAGACCGCAAGCACAGCGTCTTTGCCGAGGACACACACATTCCGTCGATTTTCCGCGCCAAGTTGGCCGATTACTTCCGCTCGGGCTACGACCGCGGTCACCAGGTGCCGGCGGCGGATGCCAAATGGGCGCAGGAAGCCATGGATGATACCTTTGCGCTGAGCAACATGTGCCCGCAAGTCGGCGAGGGTTTCAACCGTGACTACTGGGCGCATTTTGAGGACTTCTGCCGCAACCTGACCCAGCGCTACCCGTCCGTCCGCGTCGTCACCGGTCCGCTGTACCTGCCTCACCGTGACCCCGATGGCAAGTGGCGCGTTAACTACGAGGTTATCGGAAACCCGCCCAACGTTGCTGTGCCCACCCACTTCTACAAGGTCATCTACGGTGAGGACGGCACTAACTCGCCATTCGGCAAGGTCGCCCTTGGCGCCTTTGTCTTGCCCAATGCTCGCATCGACAACACGAAGAGCCTGTCCGACTTCGAGGTCCCCCTCGAGGTTCTGGAACGTGCCTCCGGTCTGGAGTTTGCGGCTAAGCTGGATCTCGGCCGTCGTCGCCGTCTGTGCCAGGATGTTCGCTGCGAGATTACGGTGCGTGAGTTCAACAATGCCAAGAAGAGGGCGTAAAGGATGGGAAGCTTGTGGAGTGATTCAGCCAAGGTGGCTCTGTATATTTAGGACATAGTTTCTTTTTGCATGGTTCGGGCGTTCGATAGCCCTCTCTCGGGCAGCATCATTCGGGATTCGTATTCCTACAATCCAAGGCCGTTGTCTTACACTTACTTTTTCTTGCTCTTCTTCAGCATTGGAATGCCACACCTTTCTTCGTAGCAACATTACCACCACCGCCGGCGAATCCAGTCCCCTCGGAGCTGATCGCCACCAGACCCGGTCTAATGGCGTCGTCCTTGGCCTTCTTTTTGGACTTCTCCTTGCTTCCATCTGCATCTGCTTTCTCTGAACTATGGTCCCGTGGTGTGAGGTCCGTTTCGCAGACATAGCATAATACCTGACCATGGAGTTCTGCCGACTTTTCTTGTTCCTCCTTCGAGGCGTGAGGGTCTGGCGTATTATCGTGAGGGGCCATGAATTTCGTCACGCATGGTGAGCAGATGACATGACCGCAGGGTTTTGTGACTGTATAGAATATTAGCACGCTTTCGACTGTTCACCGATTAAGCCAAAACATACGCATAGCCTTGAGTCCATTGCTCAAATTCTTCTTGCAACTCGGGCAAACTCTGGCAACCGAACCATCCGGACCCTTCTCTTCCGTGAAATGCACTTCGACCAACGACTTGAGCGAGTAGCCATGGCGATTCGTATCCGATGATCCCGGGCATATGGGAGTCAATTTGACATTCTTATTGGCAGCGATCTCATTCGGATCCGTAGCCGGCGTCAATGAGGGAACCCAGAAAGACGGAAGAGCAGACTTGCTAGACTCGGACTGCTTAAGTTAGTGGGCAATCTATCAATTGCAAATTTAATCACAAACCTTCTCCCGTTTCAGATCGTTCTTCAATCTCTCCTGCTCATCACGAGCCACGCGAGCCATCTCCTTCTCATCCAACTCGAAAACCTTCTTCCTCTTCCCATTAATCTCAACCTCTCTCGCCTTAAATGCAGCCAGCGCCTCCGTCTCCTCGGCCTTTCTCTTCGTCCCCTTGGCTTCTAATCCCATGGAGACAAGCTCGAAATCATGTAACTCTTTCTGCCGTGCCTCTTCAAGTGTTCGCTCGTCGTCCTCCGCAAGGCGCTTCTTCGCATCCTCACGTTCGCGCTCGAGGCGCTTAATCTCCTGCCGCTGCGCGAGGAGATCATTGATTGCGCATTCGCGGCAGAAGAGGTCGCCGTTGGTTGCGCATGCGACGACCGGTGATCGCGCTGGTTGGAGGCAGAGGCGGCAGGAGGCGAAGGGGAGGAAGGAGTCACGCCCGATTACGCTGCGCTTGGTACCCCATGTTGAGCGGAGAAGGCCGCGCTCGTAAGAGGTGAAGTGGGGGAGGGAAGTGTTGCGCTTTGAATGCGCCATGCTTGCTGGGGGTTTTGGAGCTTGTAGAATGTCGTAATGCTGGTTGTCTTTGATGGGCGGAATGAGGGGTATGATTTAATTGGTGGTTTTATTGACCGCTTCCGTCACCGCTTGTTGATTGGCGCCCCTGATATCAGGCCAATGATTGGTGCTTTGTCTAGTCGTGATTGAGCTTCTCAGTAACATTCAACAAATTCCTTCATGTAACGGGCAGCGCATTCGAGCGCTATATAGATCAATCGATTCATATTTTTTCCTCACCAACCGAACTTTAAACTTGACCTCCTTTTCAATTTCGAACAAATCTCCCTCATCACTCCCATGCCACCAGATCATGTATTTGAATGTCCTGCAATCCTTGCCCGGCCTCATCGCCGGTATGGTAAAACACCTGTTTTTAAAGTAGCTGCTCATGAGACGGGGTCTTTTGAAGCTGAAGTTGTCGCGCGTCCTGATTTATGATTTTGGAATGCGAGTTTTCAAGGAGGCTGTGTGATTGTTGCTTGATTGTGACTCTTACTGAATCGTGACTACCACTTTATACAACAAGGGACTCTTGATCTTGATAATGTTACTCGAAAGCTTCCTTGGTACTTCCCGCTCACATGACATGCAAATAATGTACATTTACTTCGCCATCTCCTCATTCCAAACACCACAAAGTCGTGTTTTTCGCAAAACCAACAAGGCCAGATCCCTTATACCACCACCCGTCAACAACTCCAACACTTGCAAGTGAGCTTGAAGCTCCTTGCCAATCCAGTTCCTCAGTTCAATGGCATTCAATGAATCCAATCCAGCTGCGGTGATGGAAGCCTTTGATTTTTGTGACTCAAGAACCTCAACAGGCACCATAAGAATAGCAGCTAGTTTTTCCCGCAAGCCATCCGTCACAATTTCCTGAGCCTCTTCTAGAGAGGAAGCTCGCTCGACCCTGTGTCCTATTTGAGATTCTGTTGATGAGGACCGGTCATTATTATTCGCTGCCTTGGCAAGTGCCGTATCTCGAAGATGTGAGAATTTGCCGTCAGAAGACCAATAAGGCAATGAAGATGGATCCTCAAAGTGCAATCCTGTGATGCATTGGGCACCGGAATGACCTAGAATAGCTTGTTCTACCAAGGCTAGAACCTCAGCTTCATCCATGGCGTTGCCGGATAGGTTCTTCATGACCTGGGACTGCTTCGCTGTATTTTCAGCCAAGTAACCGATATCCTCAACAGCAGCCAGGTTGAGAGATGACGCCGGCAGACCATTTCGGTGGCGGTAGTGCGCTAGTGCGTCGAGATAGGTATTGGCACCGGCGTATGCTGCTTGGCCTCTGTTGCCTACAATACCGGCGACCGAAGACAGCATGACGAAGAAGTCAAGTGGGATGTTGAGGAGAGCGTTGTGGAAGTTTGATGCGCCGTAGACCTTCGATCGAATCACCGCTTCGTAGTCTTCGAAAGTCATTTGCTCGAAAAGAACGTCCTTTGCATTGTTAGAACAGATACTGGTCACGTAGAAAAGCAGTCACTCACTTTCAGCACCATGGCGGCGTGGATGAGACCTCGGATTGGAGGCATCGTCTTTTGCACCTCTGCGACAAGCATTTCAACAGATACCTTATCTGCGACATCACACTGCTTGATGTAAACCGAAGAACCAGACGTCTGGCTGTCGGAGACGAGCTTGTTCAGTTCACTGGTCAATGAACCAGTGCGAGACAGTAGTACAATGTTGCGTGCTCCACGATCAATCATTCGCTTGGTGATAGCGCGACCGATACCTCCAGTTCCACCAACGATCAAGTATGTGGCATTGCTCTCTAAAATCGTAGAATCCGGAGGATGTGTGGCCTTATGGAACGCATGGTTAGCCGAAATCACGAAAAGATGATACATATGAACTCACCTTAACCTGCTGGTTGACAATATGGTTCACAACAACCTTGCCAGGAATTTTACCACTTTGTAGATTTCGCAGTGCGATCTCGACTTCTCCAATGCCGACACTCGAAATGGGTCCAATGGGCTTGACCATCTTGTCAGCGAGCAGACTCATGACTGCTTTCAACACACGGCTCATAATCTTCGGCCGCTCCGCAGCAAGAAGTGTCAGATCAACCGAACTGAAAGTACAATTCTGCTCAAACTTCGCCATCTCAAGCCTTGTGTTCGAAGTGATATCTCGTTTACCAATCTCGATGAAACGTCCGAAAGAGGCCAAAGACTGCCACGACTCACGTAAAAGGTCTCCTGCCAGAGAGTTAAGCACCACGTCGACACCTCTGCCACCTGTGGCTTCTCTAATAGCGGGGCCGAAGTCGGTGTCTCGGCTGTAGAAGATGTGATTTTCCTGGATGCCGTACGTGTCCACAAGAAGTTGTTTCTTCTCGGCGCTGCCGACAGTTGCATAGATCTCAGCCCCAAGCATCTGCGCAAGTTGGATGGCCGCTTGGCCGACACCACCGGAAGCAGCGTGGATCAGGATACTTTCGCCGGGCTCTATGCGTGCAAGCTCGAAAAGAGCATAGTATGCGGTACTATAAACAACCGGGATTGACGCCGCAACGTCGAAGGCCATATCGTCTGGAATACGAGCAGCGCTTGTTGCAGAGCAATGGGCGTACGTGCCATAGGCGCCCAGGGACATGGCACACACGCGATCGCCAAGTTTCAAATCGGTCACACCGGATCCAAGGCGGGAAATAGTACCGCTGCATTCGACGCCCAGATATGGACTGGCTACTTGGCCCATCGCAATGACGACATCTTTGAAGTTCATTCCCGTGTAGGCGATTTTGATCTCGACCTCGTTACTCGCAAGAGGTGACACGGGTTCGTCTTTCCAGTAGAGGGAATCCAGGGCGCCGAATGTGCCAACGCATATCTTGAGCCGACGGCCTGGCTGGTCGAAATCTTGCAGGTATGGGGCTGACGACTGCGTCTCGCGGAAAATGTCAAGATTCATCTTTTCTTGCTCCACGATGCGTGGGACAATGAGTTTTCCGTTCCGTTCTGTAAATTCAAAATCAATTGCTTTGTCTCCATCGGATGAAATGGAAGATGCTTTGAAAGCGAGGAGAATGAGATGTGCCTGATCAGATGGGTCGAGCTCGGAGTGTGGATCAAGGTCTAGCGTAACTGCCGCACTGTTCATTTCAGACCTCAATGTTCGCAGGAGTCCCTGGCTAATGTTTCTCCCTGGATGACTTGCAGATGAATATGCGCCAGACGTGACCCAGAGAATTGAGGAGCAGGTGAGCAAGAGCTTCTTGACCCGTTCGAAGACTTCGGGTTCCATTCCATAAAGAACGGGACAATCGAGTTCGGAGAGACAGATGTATCGTGTCAATGGCAGGATTTCGATATTGCAGAATGATTGCACGCGGGGCTTTGATCCAGATTGAAGGGCGATAAGATTGACAAGCGCGGCGACGAGCGGATTTGCTTCGTCGTCGTTGGTGATGATGGTTACGGGACCACCGTAATCGTCTGCCGATCTGTGTCCATCGATACCATTCACCTCCAAGCATTCGCCATTGACCTCCCTGGCTATGTCATTGGATTCTTCTTTGAACTCGGAATCCTTCACTGGATGACCACACGCTAGAGAGACATTTTCAACGTGACCATTGACCTGCCCGTGGATGTGGCCATTTATAGGCTTGTCGTCTGTATTATTGCCGTTGGTACTGAGTTCACAATTATCGTGGTGGCCGTTAAGGGTGAGCCTCTCGTCGGAGGCCTTGGGAGTTCGGCTACTCTGCTCATCGTCTCGGCACATCGGGGCGTGCGTCTGTTCGTCATCGAGGGCCTTGCCGTTGGATAGACTGAGTCCTGTATCGATGCTTTGCAAAGGCTCCCACTGCAAATTATAGCACAGGGATCGCGGTGCTCGATCACCTCCGGTTTCACCATTCACAGGTGTCATTCTGAAGCCGGTCAGTTTAACGACGGGTTCATCTCTACCGGAAGCCCAGGCATCGATAGAAAATTCCACTGGTCCAGCATTATCAGAGTCAGGACATCCATGTGCCACAACTTGGACTATCTCTCCGGGCTGGTTGGGAAGAGACGGGCTCACATCCATCTCTTGGATGGCAGAAGGCATATAGAGGGACCCCATTTTGCCGCGGCCAGCTCCAAGGATTGCAAATGTGAGCTGAACAAAAAGATCTGCAAATGCTGGCGAGAGAATGGACGACGTCTCGTGCGCGTATGGCATTCCCGATGCGGTATCGGGAACAGCAACACTGCAAGATGAGTACCCTTCAAGGTATTGCAGGTTGCCGTCTTCTTTATGCCTGAATGCAGAGCTGTAGCTGGCTCCGTGAGATTGAAGCTCCGTGTAGAACTTCTCCAATGAAATTGAATCGCCAGCGAGACTTTCAACCTTCTCTCTGCGAGCGAGAGCGCCCTGCAGTCGAGAATCATTCACCGGGTTTGCAGATCGATCTTTCTTGATGGAAATAAGTCCACGACAGTGCTCCTGCCAGCCACGACTCGAGGTCCATGATGCTATGCGGAATTCGTCCCAGTCATCCGAGTATGATCGAGTTCCTTCAGCGTGTGCCTTCAAAGAAACATGCGTTTCATAGTGGGCACCATCGTCGATAATCAACGCCTTGGAGGCCTGGATCTCTCGAAGACGGTATCCAGCAAGAGCTTCCTTTTGAATTCCGCGCAGCTGGGCCCTCTGCGATGCTGCCTCGATAGCCATGCAGATGTATCCGACCAACGGGAAAGTTGTCAAAGACTGCATCCTGTGGTCCCGAAGCCAGGGCACATCATCAGATGATAGAACGTTGCGCCAAGTCGGTTCAGCATCGTTATATGAATCTTCGAGTGCACCGAGGAGATCATGGCGAGCAAACGGTTTGAGGCGATGTTGTTTAGCTGTTCGCGACTCGAACCAGTATTTGTGATCGGACCACGGATATGGGGGAAAGTCGGAAACGACAGCTGGCTTCTGCGAGTTACCACTTGTCAGATTGATGGCCTCAAAGTTAAGGGCATGTCCATGGGTAAACAGATTGCCCGCTAATTTCAGAGTTGCTGCGGTGGCATCCTCATTGCGAAGAAGAGAGGGGAAATATTTGACTTCGGATGCTGCCTTTTGGTTGATTCCTTTGAGGAT
The DNA here is from genome assembly GCA_037042055.1 of Penicillium sp. S103-07. NCBI lineage: Eukaryota > Fungi > Ascomycota > Eurotiomycetes > Eurotiales > Aspergillaceae > Penicillium > Penicillium sp. S103-07. Next base: position 90,599 of record JAXQJQ010000057.1, read on the forward strand.
TTGCTGGATAGGTCCCTTGAGAGCGGAGTGAGGTCCTATTTCAACAACAGCATCTGGCCTTGTGTCCATATAAAGGTCCTTCATGGCGGAAGAAAATCGGACTGGCTTGGTCAGATTCTCGACCCAGTAAGATGGGCCAAGAGACAAGGTCGAGTCTAACTTTCCGCCCAGCAGCGAGGAGTAGAATTCGATGCCTTCGACGGCTTTGGGGCTGACGTGTTTAATGACAGCCATATAGTCATCTTCGACAAGTTTCATGTGAGCAGAGTGGTAGGCGACATCCACATGTAGCTTGCGGTTAAACACTCCGCGAGCGTCTAATTCAGATGAAAGTCTATCCACATCGTCCTCGTCACCAGAAACCGTAGCAGAGCTAGGTGAATTCTCGCATGCCACTGAGACTCCATTGAGACCGAGCAGTTTGATCAACGTTTTTGCTTCTTGAGGCTCCATGCCCACAGCAAGCATTCCTCCCCGCAGATCGGGGAAGTTAGCCCTGATACTACTCGCGACTTGGCCACGATAAAAGGCGATAGCCATGGCCTCCTCCAGGGTGATTGCACCGACAGCATAGGCAGCTGCGATTTCACCGCTGGAATGACCCGTCACCATTGAGGGTTGAACACCCCACGACGACAACAAGTCTGTGAGACCCAGTTGGACTGCCGTGCATATTGGTTGTGACATATGGGCTTTGCTCACGTTGGTGTCCTTTTTGCTCTTTAAAAGCTCCTCCAGTAAAGAAAAGTCCGCTCCATTCCGCTGGAGGTACGAATCTGCAGCTTTGAAAGTTGCTGCAAAGACAGGATGGCTTGACAAGAGTTGTCTTCCCATCTGTGGCCATTGAGCCCCTTGACCAGTGTATACAAAGGCCAACTTCGGAGCGACCAATGTACGTTTGGGAAGAGCATCGACATCATTGAGGAGCGCTGCAAGCTCACCGCACGAAGACGCAGTGATTGCGATTCGCCACGGAAGATGGGTCCTTCGTTCACCGAGCGTATACGCAATGTCTCGAACTAACCGCTTCTGGAATACCTCTGGGTGCTGCTCGAGATAGACTCCAAGCTGCGTTGCCATGGTCTTTGCCGGGGCTTCTTCATTGGCGGACAAGACAAAGAGTCGCGGAACCTCGTCTCCTTGATCGCCGTGAGGCAACTCGGTAAGCGAAAAATGTGGTTTTTCCAGAACAACATGAGCATTGGAGCCACCGAATCCGAAATTGTTGATGCTGGCGAAGCGTTTGTTCCTGGGCCACGGTCGAATAGTCGTCGGGACTTTGATCTTGCCGTCACCGAGCGGCACCGCGTCGTTAGCCTTTTCAAAATTGGTGTTGGGCAAAATGAGTCCCTTTTTCAACATGAGTGACGCTTTGATGATCGCAACAATGCCGCTTGCATTTTCTAGGTGACCGAAGTTGGTTTTGATCGAGCCCATGTACAGTGGTTGGCGCTTCGTGCGGCCAGAGCTGAAGACCCGATGGATGGTATTTGCTTCGATTGGATCACCAACTTTCGTTCCGGTGCCGTGGGCTTCTACAAAGCCGGTATCATCAGGTGAGATGCCCGCACGGTTGTAAACATCGCGAATAAGTCTTTCCTGCGCTTCGCCGCTGGGATTCGTCATTCCTTGTGTGCCACGTTAGTTGAAGACGTGACCGAAATGTTCGGGAGTAGCTCACCAACTGTCTTGCCATCCTGATTAACGCCCGAGTTCACGATGATGGAGTAAACCTCATCATTGTCTTTGATCGCTTGATCCAGTGGCTTGAGGATGAGACAGCCAACGCCCTCTCCACGCGCAAATCCGGAATTGGCGCGGTGATCAAAGGCATAAGTTTTTCCTTCGTCGTTGAATAGACTTCAAGGGTACGTCAGTAAATCCCCCCTCTCCATTCGTTTCATAGGTCCTTACCCAAGCATCGACATGGACACGGAGACGTCGGGCTCCAGATACAAATTGCACCCGGCAACAATTGCCGAATCGGACTCGCCAGCTCTTATACTCTGAACAGCTAAATGTAACGCCGACAGACTGGAGGAACACGCCGTGTCAATGGCAAGAGAGGGCCCGCGAAGATCAAAATAGTACGAAATGCGCCCAGCCTGAATGGACTGATGGTTTCCCGTTGCTTCAAACATGGGGATCTGGTCCAAATCTCGGAGAAGGCCCAATCGATAGTCGGAGGTTTTGGCGCCAACGAAGACACCCATGTTGCGACCGGAAATGGAGTCCTTGGGTATGCCCGCGTTTTCGAGAGCTTCGTATGTACATTCTAAAAGCTGTCTTTGCTGCGGGTCTATAGATCGTTAGAAACGGGAACAACCCCAGGTCACCCATGGAAGCTCTAAATGACAACTCACCCATCGCCGTCGCCTCCTGTTTGGTGATTTGGAAAAAAGGAGCGTCAAATTGGGAAAAGTCGTTGTTCATGAAATAGCCGCCCTTCTGGTTAAAACATCCTTTCTTCTGGGGATTAGGATGGTGGAAAACATCGCTGTTGAATCTTTGCTCGGGGTTGGGACACCACCCATCCCGTGAACGAGAGATCAAGGTCCAGAAGTCATCGAGTGTCGACACATTTCCCGAAAGACGACATGACATGCCAACAATGGCTATGGGCGTCAACGGAGGCTTTCCTTCTGCCTCCATGATGAACAGTATGCACTGGGGAGAAAAAGAATAAGAGTAGGGAAGTGGTTCAATATACGCGATTTGTAGTCATGGGCCTCAGTGAGACCTTGACGGGTCCAGTCTGCAGGGGCAAGAATCTAACGATTGATTAAGTTCAAGGAATCAGATGAGCCCCAAGAGAGGTAGAAGTACTTAAAAGTGGCATCTGACGCTACAACTGCAACTTCAAGGAATGTCGCCACGGTTTACTTCAGCCAAGTCATGACGGACCGGGTTAATTTACAGAGGCAAGAAAACGCGAGATTCGATCACGTAGATAAACAAGCATTCTCCCTGGATACCCTTGGGGCTGGAATGACGGGGCTTTATGATTTACCCCTTCGGGTTTTGGTGGTTCGCCGCCCCCTAGCTTGACCACCCGTGCCAGCAGCCGGGTAAGATCTATGCACCCCTGTTTTCATCTCCTCGCTGCGAATTTGTGGAGCATGTTCGTTCTGCCCATGACGAATTTGAGACAGCGACGATTGGCAAATTGATCATGGTCATCATTACTTATCCAAGTTTGTCCCTCGGGAAAAAGAATCCTATCGCTTTTCACCTACGCCAAAACCGCAACCATGACCATCCTCTGCCTCCATGGATCCTACGGTAGTGCCGGAGTACGCTGACTCTTCACCACCCACCCCAAATATCACTAATATCTCTTGTCCAGAAATTCAAAGTCCAACTCGGAAGCCTAGTAGATGCCGTCGAAAAGACCGACTCGGTTCAATTCAAATGGATCGACGGCAGCCAGAGTGCCACGCCGCCGGAGAATTTCGCAGAGTATTTCGGACCACCACCACACTACCGATTTTTCGCATTCGACGGTTTCAGCGCCTTGGATACCATGGTCACGAAGATCCGAGAAATTCCTACGGGGTTGACAGCCGAAGACACAATCCGGAAATTAATCAACGAGGACGAATTGTCCAGTTGGGAGGCGGTTCAGGCTACTCTGGATAGGATCTACAAAATCATAGATGAGGATCCATCGATTGATGTAAGGCTTGTGACGACATTTCCGGAAGCCTTGGACTGAAAGTACATTCGATAGGGCTTGATTGGATACTCCGAAGGGGCGACTCTGGCAGCCACTTTGATCCTGGAAGAGCGTAGGCGATCCGAGGAAGAAGGTCGCCCGCGACGTATTAACGTGAGTCACGAGGAGCTTCTTTATCGATATCTACGACTGACGTTTCTGTTCGTAGCATGCCATCTTCTTGGCGGGATGGCCGCCTGTACGTCTTTGCCCTTCCACAAAGTCTGTTGATATCGTTCTTGCGGATGAATGTGAAGACGTAATCGATGTACCGACGTGCCACATTATTGGATGCAATGATCCATATATTCATGGAGCCATGGCGCTGTTCAGCGTGTGCGATGACGACACGGCGGTTCTCTTTGACCATGGCAAGGGGCATACGGTGCCTCGGGATGCCCAGACCATTCAGGAGTTGGCGGAGGTCATTAAGGGTGTAAGGCAGGAAGGAAAGAAGTGTGGCTGGTAGACAGTAATCCTGGACGTATACAAACCATCCAATGGTGTTTCAGAAGGTTTTGTCTGTTTTGACCGTGTAGGTGCCAGGGTGGTCGGTTGAGCCTCCACCGAAAGTGGAATATGCATGTAGCCCATGCATTCCTCAAAGTCCACGGAACCCCATTCACATTTGTAACTGTTCTACAACAATTGCATTGCAACGCATGTAAATCTCTACACAAGAAAATACTGAATCATAAGCTTTTGCCTAACACGGCCTAAAAGTGCCGCGTGGGGGATAAATCCATATGCCGAACCCACACCCAGATGACAGACAGAATCGCAGAAACATCACACCATATGCTTGCCACAGATGCCCAAACCGAAACCATCGAAAACCCGAGATAGACCAGTTCAGGCCATCAATGCAAAGGAACCCAAAGGGAAACAGGCAAGAGTTGAAAATGGGGTATAATATTCGTAAAACAAATGGTAGATCAAAGAGATTCAGGCTATACAAGTGGTGGAACAAGACACAGATACGGAAAGGAAGGGGAGGGAGGGATCATGCGCCAACGGCTTGTTGGCGCAGGTTCTCAGATGAGGGGGTGTCGACGGCTCGCTGCTCGTTCAGGGAGGAAGATGGTGATGGGGTGGTTCGATCGTCGCTTGGCGTTGTGAGATGGCCGTGATGGATCACGGAGCCGGAGCCGGAGGTAGAGCGAGCCACGCCCTCGTTCTCGGGAGGTTGTTCTGGTACTGCGTCCGGACCAATGGCCGGTGTTAAGAGAGATCGGTTGTTTGGAGGGTCGCTGGAAGGGTCGTCGAGGTCTTCATGGGCGTCCCTGAAAAACTCGATTGGCTCGTCGTCACTGCGAAGGCTGACGCCCGTGGCTGTACTTGCGCTGCGGATGGAGTGGGGCCGGCTTCCAGGGTAGATATCCGAAGTCATCGGGTCGGTACTGCCGAGTATAGCAGGCTCCGAAGCCCGTGGTTCCTCATGCGGAGTGGGCTTCCGAAGTTTGAGCCGTTCTTCGGGAGACATGTTCTGCCACTCGGAGCCAAAGGTCACGATAGAAGCCTTCTTCCCGTGAACGGTGAAGCGGGGCGACTTGCGAGACAAGACTTCGCCTTCAGCCATGCTCTCATCGTCTTCAAGAGGGCCAATGCTAGACAACGATCCTCGATTCTTCTTACTGGCGCGCGAATGGTGGCGATGCACATTGTGCGGCTCGCGAAGGGTGCGATGAAGACTGCGTCGAACTCGACTCGGCTTGTGGTCGCCCTGAGACACCTCTGAAGTCTCGTCTGGGATGTTATCGGCGCCCGATTCAGGCACAGTGGTTGGCTGTGTCTTTGGCGGGGGCGAGCCACTGAGGTCCAAAAGGCCAGTCTCTCTGAGAAACCGCTCCTCACCCTCGTCATAACTTGCGGGGGAGGTGATTTTCGATGCTCGAGAGCCGAGACTAGCGCCATCAAACCTGCTACCGCGACTAAGCACCGAGGCTTCACGCTCCAACTGAGTCGCCGGCGTCTCGGACCCGCCCTGTTCGGGAACGACAGAGATGGAACGTGGCCGCCCAACACGGCCAAAGTCAGAAGACGTGGTTGAGCACGGGATACTTGGGCGGCGCATCTCATCATTCGAGGGCTGCTTGAGAAGGCTAGGCTCGGAGGGACGATCGGTAAATGCTGAGGTTTGCTCGTTAGCGTCGTGGCTAGAAGCCGTGCGCACAACACTAGGCACACGATGCACGCTCGGATCAGACGTGACGGAAGGTCCCGAGAAAGAGGCCAGTCGCGCTGGATCCGAAGAAGCAATTGTCTGATCAGCAACTGACCCAGTTCGCCCCTCGGCGAGATTCTCAACTTCCCCAAGATCCCGGAGAAGAACCTCGCGGTAACACTTGTGGCGCGAGATATCCTGTCGGATCCACTTGAGCTTTGCTGCCATGCGTCCGGCAGCCATAATCACTCCCTCTCGAGCACGGGGATGAACCGGCGCTAAGATCTGCAGGTGACGAGCATTGCGTAGGAGATCATCAAGCTGCTTCTGAGTCACAAACAGCTTCTCGTTTTGCTCACGGATTTTCTGGCTCATCAATTCACGGCGGGCAGCGACGAACTCGGCTACAATGTCAGTGTCGATAGAAGGCGAGTAAGGCTCTTTGTCGGCTGACTCGAGCGATCTTAGCGAGGAGTCAGACCTCATTCGCTGACTTCTGCGGTACCGTTGGCCTTCGTAATTTGTTGCAATCATGCCCTTGGTGCGAACACCGGTGGTTCGGAATGCGGCAGCGTAGTTGAGCTTGGAAATCCAGTCATTCATCTCAGACTCTGATGATGCAAGGAAGACCTCTTCCAATGCATTGTGCCGAACAAACGAGAATGCGTGTTTGTGTTTCTTGTAGTTTTCATCCAGCAAGGCGACGGCATCATTAGTCGACATGATAGCATCTGGTTTGAAGTCGGCAAGAGGGGGCCGGAAGACCAATGTACCACGTCGTCCGTTCTTCACGTAAGCGTCATGCTGTGCCATCAAAGAACGTACCCATGTGACGTTGCGGAAGAAGTAGAGCTGGGAGAAGGTAAGGATCGCTCCCCATTCCGCCCACGGCGACCGGGCCCTCTTCTTCTTGGGGTCTTTTCGCCAGAGCAAGCCGACCTTAGCCACCTTGATGTCTACCAGACCAGGATTCGATTCAGCTGGATTGTTTAGGCTTGTCTGCATGAATGCATCCGGTCGGGAACGTAGAGACACGATCTGTAAAATGCCAGATTTGGTAAAGGCTTGGTGAAGATCCTCCATATCTGGGGGCCCGGAAGTCCCAAAATGATTGTATGTATCATCAAGGTCCATGACGTCCTTCAGGCTAGGCCGCAGGGATTCGACCTTGTTATCCATGATGAGGGCGTACGGATCAACAGGCTCTCGTGCCATGCGTGACAAATGCTCCGAGCTAGCAGTCTTGAAGAGGGCGCGACGAGGTTTGGCCAGATGGCGATCACGCAGGTTGGCGTCTTCGACATGGATGAAGGGGGTGTATGAGATATTTTCGTAAAAGCATTCCAGGATGTCTTCAGCAATCCCTTCGCCACGAGTATTCTTGACGTAGTCGGGCTTTTGCATCTTCCGCTTGTTATTCTTGTTGAACACATCCGTATGCAAGATGAGAATTGAAAATGCAATAAAGTATGCTTGATCTGTGACGTTGTTAGTCCCGAGTAATAAGGGGGAGGGAATCGTCTTACCGGAAGACGCAAAAATGCCCGGGTTGCATTCGTGATATCGGTCAGCGAAAGATTGCAGAAACCTGTCTATCTGCTGGGTTTCTTTCGGCAGTTCTACCTCCATCAAAAGCTTGCGAATCGCCATGTCGATGGGGTCACCAAAGTATGAAAATGATCTCATGTACTTCCGCAGGGTAACTTTGTAGAATTCGTCATCCGATTGAGCCAGGATGCCGCCAATCACACCTCGCGGGAGATTCTCCTCCAGCTTCGTCAAATAACTCGCTGGAGTATCGTCTTCTTCACGCGAGGGAATTGGAGGGAGGTCAGGCTTAACGGGTGTGGCCGCCCCACCTACGCCTGGAGAGCCGTGGCGGGGGATTGGTGGTTCTGAGTTCTGCCTCAATCGTTGTGAGATATTGAAAATGTCACCGAAACTCTTCCGACCACTGGTAGAAGTGGAGGTGCGTCCGGATGATGCCATATATGGTACTGGAGACAAGTCTTCTTGGGTCTCGGCCAAGGATCCCATCGTAGACGATCTGCCTCGCCCTCCTTTGTGGGAGGGATTGGACCGCACAGAGCGGGCCGAGTTTGTCGAGTCATTCCGAAATAGCGGCGGTGCGCCTGATGAGGGCAGTCCTACTGAAGAGCGTGACGGCGAGGGCAGAGGTGAAACTTGATCGGCGTCATCGGAGTATTGTGATTTCGGAGTTTCGGCCGCAGGGAACTTGGGCGCGTTGTCCAATGCACGGCCCGCGGGTGTTGGCTTGGGTGGTAGAGGGAATAGTGGGCTTCGGTTTCGCTTCAAACGTGGTAGGCGGAACCGCTTATTGTTTGATGTAGACCCCTGGCCCTCACGAGGGGCATTCGTTCGAAATGTCTGGTCACCATAGCTTTGATCTGACCGCGAGGACTCGGAGAATCGCGGATCAGTCACTGACGAGCGATGCGAATCGTTGAGTTGATCTCGGCTGCTACTTTGCCGGGATGTTGTAGAGAGCCGCCCAGGCTGCTCCGGGGCAGTTTGGAACGTTGAAAGGGTGGATTCGGCGATTTGCGAGTCTGTAGACCCCTGGGTTTTCCGCGCGGGTTTCGTTCTAGGACTGTCTACTGAGCTTCGGGGCAATTCCTCCATGGAGCGTTTTCGTAAGGGTAAAATGCCGAGCTTGCTCCGCTGTTTAACAGGTTGATCGAGTTCGTTACTGGTAGGGGCAGTGGTGATAATTTTAGGAGCTGTGAATTGAGAGCTGTCAGCAAGCACTAAAAGATGGACTCGTGAAACTGATGAGGGCCATTCTCGGAGCATCCAACCACAGTACACCGGTAGAGAGCGTGTCCATTGTTGAGCGTCCACTTACGAGGAAGAGAAGGCACCGGGGGTGTGTCCTGGGCAGCCTTGGCATAACTTTTGGATAGCTGAGGATCCGAAGCATGGCGTAGTCTCATAAAGCTGAAGCGATTCCTGCGGAGACTCGGGGTGTCCACAGATAACCCTGTCGATGGCCCAGCTAAGTCCGTCCGAGCTACCCCATGGCCGGGCTCCGTCTCAGTGAGAGCGTCATCCCCCCGTGCGGGATCCGGGGCTTCCTCTGACGGAATATCGAGCCCGGTCGAGCGAGGCAAGGCTTCGGAGTATCTGGGCTCGGTTTCAGGCGGGGAGGGACGAGGGAGGTGCTCGCTGCGACGGGCCTGCGTTTGCGGTTCAATGGTGCTTTGACGTTTGGAGCTGCCATCGGCGACGAGTCGCAGGCCTTTCCAATGCATGGCTGCGAGACACGGATCCGATCAGACCCATGCGTGGCCGGCAGCAGATCAGAAAGGGCAGAAAGACTTGAGAAGGATGTTTCTAAAGGCAGGACATGGCGACGTGGAGTGTTCCAGAACGCGGTGGGCGGAGGTGGAGTAAGTCGTCAGCTCGCAAAAAAGGGGAACGCGGAAAGGGAGGGGCGCTCCGGGTTCCGCCACTTCAGGAGATGTGTAGCTAATGAACAATATTGGGATCTCGAAAAGATCAAAGACGGATAAAATGGGGAGGAGGGGTAAGGCAATCGAATTCCTGGTGCCCTGAGCGCGGCTGAGAACGGAGGTGGAATTTGGGAGGAACAGGATTCTAGAGGGGATTCTAGACCCGGGGACTCGTAAGGGTCTCGCGATGTTTCTATTTCCGTCTGCTCACTGTATTTCTACTCCGCGAGACTGGGTGATTATAGGCGAGTAACGAAGTAGCGTCTATACATATTTTGTATCCTAGGAAAGTCAATTCTACGGCAATCTCGCCGTGAGGCGACTCGATCCGGCAGAGAAACGCCTGAACGGGACCGCGCGTACGACTACAGAAACCGAAGTGTATCAGATGTGACTTCTAGAAGCAAAAAGTCACCGCTGACGTATAGTGCATAGAAGAGTCCACTTAGGACAGATAGGTGGAATCTCCCACGCTAGTATCGGAGCCTGCGAGTCAATGAGGCGGCGGCTTCTTACGTAGCGCCCTTTCTCCTCTTTCGTAGCTGGGCCTCAACTGCTTCCACCTCGCTGCGCTTTCACCGCGATGCGGTTCTTACCTGCTTTCCTGGTCTTGTCGACCTTCTTTTCATCTTCGTTTGCCATTCCTGCCGGTTCCAGTATCACTCCGCCGCCGCCGCTCCAACCCGTCAGTCTTCCCCAGTCCCCGGACCCGCGCCGCCCGTGGACCCGGCTCCGCGACTGGGTAATTGAATCGGTCTGGGGAATCGGCCACTCGCAATGTCATCATAAACATGCAGGACCGCCTTCCTCCGTGCGGGATCGCTATGAGACCGATGTGGTTCTCCGCTTCCATCTGCGTCATCCTGACGAGGCAGCAGCCTTGGCCTCGGCATCGCAAGTGCTCGTCTTGGATGTCTGGGCTATCACTGCAGAATTCGTAGACATTAGGCTCTCGGAGGATATGGTACGCTGAATTACTATCTCAAACCGATGACTCTGGCTAATCGGTGGGTTAACAGATCCCGTCGCTCCTGGACCTACTCCCCGTCTCGCTCCGGACAGCGCATACTCCCTTGATGGACGACCTCGTTGATATGATCTATGCCACCTACCCGAATCGCCCTCGTACTGGTTTTGGACATGATCATGCATTCGGATCCGACGAAAGACGGACGTCCGCCGTGGGCGACGTCTTCTTCCTCGACTACCAGCCGCTGTCGGTCATTATGCAATGGATGCGTTTGATGGCGTCAATGTTCTCGTCACATACCCGTTTTACCAGTATTGGAGTATCGTACGAAGGTCGTCAGATCCCCGCGCTGCGAATCGGCGTAGCCCCCTCGCAATTTGAACCGTCTCAGCCTCGCAAGACCATTGTGATAGTCGGTGGCCTCCATGCGCGAGAATGGATCAGCACGTCCACGGTTCTGTATGTCGCCTACAGCCTTATCACCGAGTACGGCCAATCAAGCGCCGTGACTCGGTTGCTGGATGAGTATGACTGGGTTCTGATCCCAACCCTCAACCCGGACGGTTACGTCTACTCATGGGAAGTTGATCGCCTTTGGCGCAAGAATCGACAGCCGACCGGTCTGCCAATCTGTCGTGGAGTCGATCTTGATCGGGCGTGGGACTTTGAATGGGATGGCGAATCGACCCGCTCCAATCCGTGCTCGGAGAACTACGCTGGCACGGAGCCCTTTGATGCGCTTGAGTCCCAGCGACTGGCACACTGGGCACAGAATGAGACCGAGAGTGGCCGAGCGGATATCGTCGGTTTCTTGGATCTGCACTCGTACTCTCAGCAGATTTTGTATCCCTACTCGTACAGTTGTGAGTCAATTCCTCCCACCCTGGAAAGCCTGGAGGAACTGGCTCTCGGTCTGGCAAAGGCAATCCGGCATAGCTCGCGTGAGTCATACGATGTGACCTCTGCTTGCGAAGGTATCCTCACTTCGGGAGCAGCCTCCAGTATGACCGCGGGTGGCAGTGCACTGGATTGGTTTTATCACAAACTGCATGCGACCTATTCGTACCAGATCAAGCTGCGCGACCGTGGCATCTATGGCTTCCTTCTTCCCTCGGAGCATATTGTTCCTACTGGCCAGGAGATCTTCCATGCCGTGTTGACGTTTGGGAGATTTGTCTGGGGTGAGGACATCAGGGATATGGACTCCTCCAACGCCCAAACCCCAATAGGCGATCAAGCCCCAAGAGGCGATCAAACCCCAGTGGGCGATCAAAAGCCGCTGGCTGACGTATATGATTTCACTTCATGATCAGGCATCTGACAACTTGCATGACCGTTTCCATGTGGCGTTTGGGGTTTGGTTTGCTTTCTGTACATATTGGCTATGGACGTGAAATGTTCTAATGCACGAATAATGACAAATATCATTTGAAATTGTGAAGTATACATCGTTCCAACAATCATTAACTAGTCCTGAGAATCCAGTATTTGCAATGGCCAACCTTTTCCAGACGTGTAATTCTATCATTAGCTCCAGGAAACATTCTACCGCAGAGGCCCGGCAATTTATATACCTCACTATACAAAAGAGATCAGACAAACCATTTGATCAATCAAGCAGCACTCGCCCTGACTTGCCCTCAATCAAGCCGTCTTGAACACGGCAGGACCCGCCCAAAGACGCAAGCTCTTCCCCCAAACCTGTAAGCCCAACACAATAAAGAAAGCCGCCCCCACGATGCCACACATAGTCCCCATTTGGCGAATGGTGCCCTCTTTCTCCGCCCACTCGACCATGAAATAAGACACAATGAACCCACCAAGGATGCGTCCAAAGTTCACCCACGCAGCAACTTCTCCACTTGCCTCGGGGTATCCGTCCAAGACATACGAGTTGACGGCAACGGTGACGATCATGGTTCCGAACACGTACAAACCCCATCCCAGGGCTGAGAGCATGTAATGATAGTGTCGCTCGAGGGCAAAGCCCATCAGGATCAGGCCGGATACCATGAACGGCATGGAAACCCAGCATGCCCAGAGACGCGCTTCCGGCTCGAGGCGTCCACCGTTGCGTCGGGCGGAGATCTTGGCGATTAGGTCGTGGAGCCAGTGACCGGCGATTTCACCCAAGATGGCTGCGACGATTGGGGTGAAATAGAAGAAGCCTGTAAAAGTATCAGCACAGCACAGCAATCTCACAATTACAAGGGAGAAACGTACCGATTTGCTTAGCCTGGAAACCGTAAATAGGCCCCAAAAGAATAGACAGCGTAGTATTGATACCAACCACCCAAGCAAAGGTCAGCATATAGTAAATACACGCCAAAATCACGACGGGCTTGCAAATTATAACAAGCGGCCGCATCACGGCATCCTTGAACGAGTTCTTGATATACTTCGTCCGCATCTGCTGGATACCGATCATGCGCTGCCAGCGCGGGGCATTGGGATAGAGCTCCGGCTGGTTGGTTTTGCGATCGTAGTAGGTCTCATCAACGAAGAGCATAATGGCGATCAGACACAGTCCCGTCTCAATGGCGTAGACGCCGAATGCCCATTGCCAGATTTGGGTGTTGATGATGAACGCCGCGAGGAGGGGCCCTAGGTACGGGGACAGGATGATGAAGCCGGACCAGATGTTGATTTTGCGGGCGTGTTCGTGAAAGAAGAACATGTCTTTGATGAACATGAGGCCGCCCTATGAGTGGTTAGTACGGGAGAGCAGTAGGTATTGGAATGTGGAGGGCTTACACCTTGCGCGACAGTTGAAAAGAGCCCGTTGAGGATACGAGCAGCCTATTGCAAGTTAATAAAAAGAAAGGGTATACCAAGCCAGGAAGCAATTACCATGAAAGACTCGAAACTTTGCGCGGCGGCACACCAAATAGCCGTTGCTACAGCCAGCAAAACGAACCAGAACAGAACAGGATAGCGGCCAAAGTAGGCAGCGAATGCCACGATGATAGGACCACCAACACCAAGCATGAACACGTTACCGACCTGAGAATGATTGACAACGTTTGGGTCCATATGCCATTCCCTGGATAGATTCGAGACCATCAACGGGCAGTCGACCTTAAGATTTGCGAGAAGTACTTACGCTCCTTGGGGCGTCAACGTCACGGCGCCTGTAGCGCTGCCGTAGTCCGGTAATAATGCCGTGCACGAAATGATAATAAGAACGAGATGCTTGCGGAACGAACTCCAATTGAGAGGATCATTGGGCGAATCGCTCGGCTGCGGGATAAGAATCGTCTGCCCGTCGGCAGTCGTCTTCAGACCACGTTCGTGGGCCAACACGGCATCATTGAGGATATATCCTTCGCGTTCACCGGCTTCTTCCAACTCGTCAATAGCGTGATGTGTCCCGTCGTCGTAAACCTCGTTCACTGGGACGTGCTGGGGTTTTTCCGGGTCCATTGTCGAGTGCGCAAACGCCGAGGCTGGCGATGAGGATACGGACGCACCGAAGCGGTGGAAACGAACGATAAAAGTCAATGAAGATGGGAAATGCAGCCGAAATTCTTGAGCGCACTCGAGGTCTTTGTATTATGGGAGATTTAGCCTAAGGTCGCGCTGCAAGGCAAGACACGCATCCACGGCTCGCAAGTGGAATTGACTCCTCATAGCGGACGATCTTCTTGATATGTAAACCCCGCAACGGAATGCGCAGAATCTCCGGCGGGTGGAAAGATGGGTTGCGGGTTGATAATCTGACCCTCATTTGCCGGACTCGCACGGTTCACAAGGATAGTGGGGAGTATACGAACGGGTGGAAGCGTTTGGTTCGTCCATGATAGGCATGTGGAGAGCCAACGCGGGTTGACTGGTGCCAAAGGGAGCCCCACGGTGAGTCCCACGCTGCCGATCTCGAGCTATTTGGTTTTAGGGGGTCTAGATGTAGCGCCGGAGAGATTCACCCTACTCGGTTAAGGGTGATGCGATGTCGGGTACACCACTGTTTGCCCTCGCTGATGTTGGGTGGATCGCCGGCCGTTTGAAACGCTCCTGGAAACTTAGACATTTGCGCTTGTTGTTTGAGCGGAGACCTCTCAAATTTCTGCGTTGATCCCTTTTGCCCGCCGTGGGCGCTATTGGTCCGTTAGAACGATAGTCATTGATTGATCACGACCTTTCCATGGATATCAAGGTTGTGGCTAATTGATCCTAACTTAAAATCTCAGCCGTACGGGAACCTCGGACAAGCTTTGCCGCTAAATTCAGCCTTGGCCGGCAAGTTCTCTAGAAAGTCGATAGAATCCTTCACCCAATACAAGCCATAAACCCTAATCTAATAAGGCTGAACGGTCTGAGCTACCACCTCTGCGTTCTTGTGTGTTGAGAGCAAGTCCTGAAAATTTCATATTTTGCAAGTTTTGGATGAACAGAGCATTGCTTCCATTACTACGTGGCAAGTGATCAGTAACTCTGAGGTGTAAAATCAAAAACAAGTTTTCGAAAACCCAAAGATCTGGACAGGACCCTGAAGGGCGCAAGGGACATGCGTGCGTAATCTGATCGATACATGCAGAATATCCCGGTAGCTGAAGCCGAGCCAATTGCAAGTGCAATTTACCAGAAATAAGGAGAGAATCAAATGTCTGATATGTCGTTTGGCTATAACAGAACACTAAGCGCCAGGCGATGGCGGATATGGTCTTTAAACCCTTCCGTACAAATGGTGGGGTCTTCCTTAGGCGATGAACCCCTTTCTCGCCATAGTTCGCGTCACCATGTTCACCAAAGAGTGCCTTCCTCTCGTCGATCTCACTGTAAAGCAAAATACTGCCACTAGTGCCACCATAAGAGCGGGCCTGCTTCAGTATGGCGCCTTCCGACTTGCAGTACCGCAAATTATTCGAAGTCTTTCAGAGAATGTTTTTCAAGATGCAAGGACTTCTTCTTTTTGCGCCCAGTGCAGAGGCATCATTCTGACAGTTGATCTTAGGCTCGCAGATTTTTCCAGCTATCGAGTGAAGTGAAAGTGATAACAAGAGGTTATTCAGGCTTTGACACGGAACTCGTCCGCGGGAAAACTGCCATTCCAAAAGAGAGTCTTTATTTCTTCCGAAAGGAGTTACTCCAAGAAAGCGAAAATCGTCTTCTACCCCCTTCAAATTTCCAAGGTTCCGTGACAAAGTTACACCGGGTGAGTTGCTCTGCGCTTCTTCTGGATTATGATCCTGAAACTCATTATCCCCACGGAAGGAATGGACGAATTTACGAGGCCAGCTATTTAGCACATTGTCCACCGTACTTGAATCAGCGGAGCCTTTATCTGGAACACCTTCCCTTGATTATGAATCTCTGGGTGTACACTTCTATGACTCTCAGAAACTGAGTTGCGATAGGACCCACTTCAACCCAGCCCACGTGGATAGTGGCACGTTTTCAATTTTGATCCGAAGTGCTAGTTATGAATGCGACGGGTTGGAAATTGCCGATCTTCACTCAACCAATAGGGTTGACAGCGAGGGCATATCACTCGAAGCGTCTTTCATTCCCGTTCCTGCAGTGCCCGATGAAGTTATCGTGCTGGCAGGAATTCGATTACAGCGCCTTCTAGGAAAAGATAAAGCACGTGCTTGCGTCCACAGAGTTCGTGGTCCTACAAAGACGGGAACTGCACCTATTGCAAAAGAGAGACTAAGCCTTGCGATATTCTGTGGACCCTCGGTTATACAATTAAAGAACTAATGAAAAATAGTTAATAGTTCAAGTTTGAAAGTCTAAACATGATTGAAGTGGGCAAGAACGCCTCCAAGGATTCTCAGGGGCCGAGATTTCCTGTGGATCTCATTAGTTGGAAACCTTAAATATATTGGGAAACGCCGATATGTTTCACTTCTATTGTTCTAGAAAAAAGGGGGCTAGAGGAAGAGACAAGTGAGAGGAGAAAAAGGAGTCAATGGTACTGTTGACGCTGTGCCAGATAAGCAGACCTTGAGGGATTATGAGGTAGGTGAGTTATGCCAATAATAATATCCGAAGACACTGGAAAGGAAGTTCCGTCAGGGACAAGGTGACACTGAGCGGCCTTATCATTACCTTAGGCTTCATGGATGGACAGCAATTCGTCAGTGATTTATTGTAGCCTCTGGTCTGGTGTCTTAACGTGGGATGACCTGTTCTCCAAAACACTCACGACATTTTCCGCCGATTTATAATTTCTGTCTCCTCGCAGTCTCCATCTCCTAGATGCATCATCAATCCAAAAACTACGTCTTTCTTTATGATCCCGGATTGTCCAGGATAAAATCCAAATTCGAGGAAGCTGGAGGGGAATGTAAAAGGCCTGGAGATTTGATATCCGTTTTGCCCGCTTCAAAAACTTTTCGACAGACAACGGGGCTTCAAAATTTGCAGCTAAAGTTTCAGACCACCATACACCTACAATAATTATCTCAAAAAATGCATAAAGAAGATGGAAATCCCGACGGTAAGCGCTCCAGGACTCGTGATGTGCAAAAAGCCTCAAACTAACTCGAAAATCGCGCATCACAGATTCCCAAGAGCCCTGGGATTGCGACAGAGCTACGAACGCCAAACAGACTCTGGCAGAAGCTGACCTTAACCAGGCCCTTGCGATGTCAGAAAGAATTATGTCCGAATCCAGCTGCAGTGAATGCGATCCGGATTTCGTGAAAGTAATTGACGTGATTGTCAAACTTGCCGTCGCCACACTGGAAATCAAAGACCGAATCGAGAACAGGGTCAGAGAGGGTCGTTTGCCATCTACAGAGCCCTTCGCGTCCACGGCAGAGGAAAGGCATCTGGAGTCGATTAAGTTCCTTGATCAGCAATTCAGGATGTTTGCTGAGTTTTTCGCGTTCCTCGTCAAGACCTACATGTCGCTCATCAAAAATATAATGGGTGACCAAGAACGGACCCCAGATGGCGGGGCAGGGCAGATTGAGCCAGATGGAGATGTGCATAATGACAAGTAGAAGAACTTTTACGAGAGTGCTCTCGTTTATCACGAGTCTTGGGATTTGAATAGATACCTCCTCGTCCCAGTGGGCAAAAAAATCGGGATTTCGTAATTCATCTAGGCTCAATCCACTATCGTAACCATATGACCCATCCATAAAAGAAATGCACATAAAAAGGTAATTACCAACGCCATCTTTCACTATGATGAGAAAGCGTCGACGATTAGAACAGCCAAGAAACACATTTCTGGTAGAACCAGTTTGACTGAGCATGCTTCTCAATCTGAGCATCTTTATGAGCAAGATAAGCAGCCTCTTGGCGATCAATCTCCTCCTTTCCAGACCAAAGATCAGCATTCTCCGGAGTAACCTTTGGTTCATTGCGATGGGTAAATTTGTACCCGAAGATCAAAATCAGGTACAGTGGGATACCCAGGTATGCAGTGATGAAGTTTTTGTAGTCGAAGTTGCCGTACTTCGGAGAGTGAGTGAACACGTTGAAGTTCTTGGTGAAGGCAATAAGGATGCAGAAGGCCAGGGCGCCATAGGAGCCATACACGCCGAATGGAGCGACGTAGGCGAGCTCACTGTCGAGAACGTTCTGGGCACGGCGTGCGCGGACGAAGTAGATATGGGTGACCAAAATGGAAATCCAGGTTAAGAGACCAAAGATGGGGACCAGGTTCACGAAGTACTTGAAAACGGTCTTCGAGTCACTGGATACGTTCATGTATGCGAGAAGGGCAAAGAGAGATGAGACGCCGAGGGCGAAGATAGGCACACCGCGACGGTCAGTCCGTGAGAAGATCTTAGGGGCTTTACCCTCGCGGGCCAGACCGTAGATCGTGCGCGTTGCGATATAGAGATCGGAGTTGGCGGCCGAGAAAACGAAAAGGAGGATACATGCGTTCAAAATGTGAGAGAGCGCGGGAATGCCGGCGTTTTCGATGGCGACGACGAACGGAGATGCAGCTGCGGAGCTGCTGGCGTTGACGGCGAAGGCCAGCTTCGGGTCGTTGTACTTGACCAAGGTGCCAACAAGAAGAACGGAAAGCACGTAGAATACCAGGATACGGTAGAATGTCAACCGAATGGCACGAGGAATGGTGCGGCGCGGGTTCTGAGCTTCGCCAACGGTCACACCGACCAGCTCCGTACCCAGGTAGGCGAAAGTGGCTGACACCATGGTTGACCAGAAAGCGTAGAATCGGCCGGCTGCACCGGTGTCGATGTACTCGGCAAACGCACCTGGGTCCTTCCAGAATCTGAATCCCTTTCGGTCGTGATCTGGACCTCCGCCGAGCATCAAGATGAAGGATAGCAGAATGATTCCGAGAATCACAATTACTTTGAACGATGACAGCCAAAACTCGAATTCTCCGAAAAACTTGACTCCGAAGTAATTGATGCTGATGATCAAAAGGAGGAAAACAGTAATCCAAACACCGGCATTGACCTTTTCCGCAGGAATCCAGTACGATATGACCAAAGCGCCAGCCGTTAACTGATTTGGCGTGACGAGGATATATTTAAACCAATACCTGTATCAAGAGTCAGAAAAGAATTCAGTGGTGAGAGTGAGGAAATGTCTTACGTCCAGCCCACCGTGAATCCGAGTGCAGGGTCACAGAATCGAACAGCATAACCAGTAAAGCCCGAGGGCAAGGGAAGCCATGCCGCCATTTCGCCAAGAGCACACATAACCAAGTACACGATGAAACCCACCCAGGCATAAGCGATCAAGATCGAGCCAGGACCGGCTTTCGCGAGAGCTTCGCCCGTTCCAATAATCAAGCCGGTTCCAATAGCACCACCGATTGCAATCATGGTGATATGCCTCGCCTTGAGGGCGCGGTGAAGCTCGACATGATTGGGATCGGACAAGCCACCCTCCTCGGCCATAGCGATTTCATCGCCGCTGTATTCGCTCTTGATCGGGGCATCTGATGAGAAGCCCTCTTTCTTGAGGTCCGCCATCGCCGGTCTGAGTAAACGGAACGGAACGAAGACGAGAGAGGATGCGACAATAAAAAATATTGACGTCGACTTCAAAGGTAAAAATAAGAAAAACGTCCAGTGATCAGCAGGTAGGAGAGGAGGCTTTAAATGAAAAGTCGCGGGGATTACCTCGATCTGCAGCTCGGCGCACGAGTTTTCTTAATCTCCGCAGGCCAAGACAAAACCGACGACCAAAGAGATAAGAAAGTCAAGGCCGAGCCAGAATCACGAGGACACCCGATTGAATAGACTCGTCTTCTGATAAGCGGACTGGGGAGCCAAGCAGCCAAGCCATCTCGCGCGTGGGAGTGGACCGTGGAAAAGTCCCATAGGATCGTGCGGAGTGCCTGAGTAGTGCCACGGAGGGTTGCAGTACCAAGAGCCTCCTCATAAAAAAGGTTTGAATACGCGAGCAGCCCCTGGTCCCTGACCACCCTCCCCTGCACGGCTGAGTAGGGTTGTGCCCATTCCACCTGGACTAATTGACACCCCGGAGTATCAAGACTCGATAGCTAACTACTGTATACAGTAAGGAGGCCCAACTCCGCACATAATTTCCTTCTGTCAAAGCTTCTTGATAAGCACTGCCCCAATTTGGGAACTGACAACCAAAGCGGAGTACCCGGACGCCAAGATCTTGGAGAGATGCTATTCCTCTTGCACCTCTTGCAGGGGGCACGCGGCTCGCTTTGCATCGGCATTTCTCCTTCGCTATCCCGTAGATATGGACTTACCTCTGGCATTCAAAGCTTAGAATTCAAACTCAAACATCCACAACTCGGAGTACCCTTAGGTAACATAGCTGTCAACCAGAGGCGTGATTCGTGATCGACATGTTTACTTCGCCTCCAGGCCGAGGTTTAGATATGAAGCATGGCATGCTAGTCAGAACTAGCCACCCATCTGTACCCAGTCCCATGGGAAATTTTCGCCTTGACCTGCACTCGGTGAAAGCACCTTGAGGCAGGCGCAGCAACACACGGAAAAGGCTTGGCGATCAGCCAGCGCTGCGCGCCAAGAACGTCCGCCACGGCCGCTCCATCCAATAGCAGTGCAAGGTACCTTTCCATCCCGACTAGCTTTGCAACTTGGCTGCCTGGCGGGCCACCAAAGGACAGCAGTTACCAATCACGGTGAGGGCAGAGAAACTCTTTGTCATGTATCAAGCCCTAGATAGCTGGGTGGGCCCTGGTAGCGATATTCTTACCCCAGCCTATTTGTGATCTATTCCAGATTTACCGGGCACCACTATGCGTGCTCTCGTAATATTTGCGACCCACAGAATATTTTTGGGTTCCTAATTTAATAGCATAGGCCCTGGGAGCCAGATTCCAGGCGCCATTGCGTTGACGGGGAACGGGCAGGTGCTCAGAACCAAACTGACAGCTGAATCTTTTTGCATTCTGATCAACTCTCGCAGAATCAAGTTCCCGCAACCAAAATGAGTGGCAAAGGAACACCGAACTGGGTCAGCAGAGAGTAGCTTGGATCAGTCGCTGTAGGGTCCAAATTGCGGCGCCAATTCAGAATGAAACGAGGACTCCAAGACGGGGTCGAAAGTACGGAGTAACGGCGTGTTTGAGCATCCCCTGCCTTGATAATAGTAGATGCTGGCAGAGCGTGTAAACACTAGTCGACGTTTTATTTAGCAAACTAGAACGCCAATCGTGGACCGCATTTCATCGGAGTCGGCACCGGCAACATTAGTCTGCCACTAGGCAAATAATTCTAAGAAGCTAAGTATATTTCCAATCTTATTTGAGCCTACGTCTCAAATATCATCGTTATATACATCCTACTCAAACCCATTATCTTTAGGAGCTAGCGGGGATCTTTTTCGCTTCCCACTCATGCGACAAAATCCCCATATGAATTGTATCCCACCACCGACCGGCCTTCCATAGAGATTCTCTCTTTCTTCCCTCTATCACAAAACCGAGCTTCTTATATGCATTTTGCGCCCTCTCATTCCATTCAAAAACTATAAGCTCAACCCGATGTAATCCAGCGGTCATAAAAGACCAGTCGAGTAGCCAGGAGATAGCCTCAGGACCATACCCTTTGCCCTGGTGCTGGCGCGCAATACTAATGCCAAATTCATGTGATCGATTATGCGCGAACACGGGATCCTCGCCTTTGAGAGACATGGCTCCAATTGTCTCGGGTTCCTTATCGGAGTTTTCATCGTCTGGAATGATGCAGATCATGACTCTCAGAAACATCATTTTTTCGATTTTCCCCCTTAGCTCTTTCCACTCCTTGGTACTTAGTGGTCTCTGTAGACCGCTTGAAGCCATAGAGAAGACGGTAGGGTCGGCGTAGAGAGCTTGGAAAAATGCGTCGTCTGTTTCGTTATCCTCTGGTGCTCGGTAGAGGAGACGCTTGGAGCGATAAGGTTCTAGGAAGAATGTCTCCATTGCTTTTTGGAAAAGCCAAGGTAGGGCTATGGTAGATACAGGTGTTGGATGAATCGTAGATCATGAATAGGAGGGGATACGGTCATATTTAAAGTTCATTGTTGCCTGTCTATCTGCGGGGTTAGGGGGGCCTTACTGACTCATCCGGTACGAGTGCTATAACACGCTAACAGCTGGCAGTGTGAGGAATGGAGATTAATGTTGACACTGAATAGCTTAAAAGGTACTAACCAAGTGTATGATTGTCAGTACAGTCATTATCCCACATGCGAATGTGTGTCATGAAAAGACCCCTTGGTATGCTTCAAGCGAAAACAAACTTTCTGATAGAATCATACTCCGCTCCTGAAAGCTTTCTTCTAAGATAGAATCAGAAAAACAAATGGTATCTATGACTTGGCCCTCAACTTTTGTCGGGCGATAATTTAACGCTGCCACATAGCCGTATCTTTATTATGTTCGAGAAACAATCGAAGAGTATAGATGATGACACCAGTTTCGGGGCCTCCTGCACGGTCTCCTACTAAGGAGCCCCGTTGCAGCTACACTGAATCCATGCAAGTTGCTATTAATCGGTGGTTTTTAGTGGCCCTCTTCCTGCCAACATCAGAAACTTGAAAATGCCCAAAACAATTTGGTTGAGAAAATACAAAGAAGTCGAAGGAAAATGGCCAAAGTGGTATGGGACGGGATAGGTTGAGACATGCGCTGATGCTAAGATGCTAAGATGGGCGAATACCTACATCACTGGCAAACTTACCCTGCTCGTTGATATCCCGGATTCGACTCCACTTCGTTGCATGGTAGAAGGAGACAACCAGTACACCAACTGCCCGTCACAGCCGAATTAATGTACCCAGTCCAATATCTATCCAGATACACATTTATCTCTAGCAACAGGGCTTAGGTTGAATGCCGCCACGAGCCCAGCCAAAATAGAAATTAGGCCTATATCTGTCAGACATGAGAGCTCAAGTTCCAAAAGAAAACAAGGCAACACTTACTGAGTATGGACTGTAACTCGAAGAATCCAAAACGTTCCACTATAATTCCAGCCAAGATCGGCCCAACCAAGAGACCACTCATCCAGCTCATACCTGTCAGAGCAATCGCCCGGGAATACCCACGACCCTGACCAAATACGCCTGGAAAACGTGTCTCGAGCGCATCAATTGTCTCTAAGAGTCAATAATCAGTAATGAATCTTAAATACGAGGTCTACCAACCTACCGGTTGCTTCCATGGTTCCAACTCCATTGAGCAAGCATACCAAACATCCGATCGTGCCCGTGCATACACTGAAGATAATCTTGCCCTTTTGGCCCTCGGTCGCCCATTGAAAGCGGTCATCTCCGGCAGCCCCAAGAAGCCACAAGAATGGAGCAAGGGATAAGAATCCGATTGTCGTCGGGGTACGAGAGCCCGATCGATCCTTCAACCATCCCACAAGCGGGGAGAGAACCATCCCGGGTCCTTGAAGTGCAGCAAATAGCAGTCCCACGGGGAAAACACCCCATTCAAATGCCTCTCGTACGTGAATTGCAAACGTTGTCTGAAAACATCCGATCAAAAGAGAAAACACAAAATAGCAGAAGATCCCCGCGGCGAACCGGGGTTGTCGTAACAGCAAGACATAAAATTGCCAACCTTGAACTTCCGCCACGGCCGTGGCAGCCTCAGACTGCTCTCCACCCAGTAATGGCGCTTGCTCGGTATCCTCAACAGGAGTCTCACCTTGAGATTGATTTTGTGGGCCATTCGAGTTGTGCGATGGCCTTTCAATCATCAAAAGCCGCATGATGATATCGACCACGAGGAATAGAATGGCACCTGTCCAGGCAGTCCAATATCCTCCAAAGCCGAACAGGAAAGACGCGATGACAGGACCGGCGAAAGTTCCCGCAGCCGAAAGAGTAGAGGCTAACCCGGCAATCTTGCCCATATGCTCGGGTCCAACACTCTCGGCCAACGTGGCCAGACTCACGATGAAAAGTCCATTACTGACAATGGACTGGAAGAAACGGCCGACGAAAAGCCCCGCCACTACTCCTTTGTAAATATGCGATAGTCATAAGTCTTGATGGTATGACGACTTACACGAGGTCGTGACCGAGAGACACACAATGCTGATGAGAGTGAGCACCAGCAGAATCAGCAAAAGTATTTTTTTGGAGTTGACCCGATCGGCAATGTCACCAATTGGAGGACCGGAGACTATTGATATCAAAGCCCCCTCGACCAGAAAGGCAGAGGTTAGTCGCTGGGTCTCTGTTTCCTTGGCTCCGATGCGATTTTCTAGGATGAATGGAAGCAGAGGTACCATGAATGAAAAAAGCATCTCGTCTAGGAGCGATTAGCCTCATATCCGAAAAACTGGCTATGATACTTTAATACTCACCGGTAAATAAAGCCATCGACATGCTACTGATGATAAACGTGTTGGATGATCGCCATCGGTAACCATGTGCGGGCGACGGGTCACCGCCATTTCCAAGGCGTCGAAACATTCGTAGATACGGTGAGAGCGATCACGTCCGTGGTGGACTGTTTGCTTCAAAGGCTATTATTTAATTTATCACTTGCTCTGGCTGACTAGGATCTTCGAATAAGAACAATAAAGTTGGTAGGATGATGAGACTTGGCTGAGTGACTATAGGTGACCGCAAGGGAGCATCTAGGTGACTGCAAGTGTCACATGACTTCAGGCCCCACTTTCCGGGAAAACGTAAATCCTTTGTAATTTTGGAATTACCATTACGGAATTACCCATCCGGATGCTTCCTTCTATAATCCTTCTATAAAACTACTCAATATCTAGTTCTCTTCTTCACCATCCTCTCTACCATCTCTCTATCTCTCCATATCCACCATCTCCAAACCCATTCTCCGAACTAGTAAACAGCTGGTTCTCATTATCTCCATCATCTCTATCATCTCCATCTCCATTACCATCATCTCCATCATCATCATGGCCCAAGTCAAGAAAAATGTGAGTTTACTAGTTCTGAAGTGGGTTTGGGGCATTTAAACTGATATATTTACAGCCAGACTACAAGCGCTACCTTGAGCTTCCAAAGGAAGGCCTAAACCTCCCTTTCTTCAAAGAAGATGTGAGTTTACTAGTTCCAAACTGGTTTTAGAGCCGCAAAGCTAATAGATATTACAGAACAAGGGCTACTACACTATCGAGGTTGGTGAGAGATACTGTCGGGTCAAAGATTGTGGAAACACTGTAAGTCTTTTGCTTTTATTTTACTTCGCTTCTCACTTTGCTCCCTTCTGAACTAGTTACTAACTACTTATAGACTCTCTTTACCTCTACCAACAACCTCCGGAAACATGTCCAGAAGCAGCACTCTCATATGAATCTGACTGGCGAGGAATTGGGTGGTCGTCCCAATCAAGCTGAAGAATCCCGTGCTATCAGTAAGTACTACAAGGTTAACTAGTTCTTAACTAGTTAATTTGGTTTTCTTGGTAAATTACTAACCAGTTTATAGAGTTCTTTGAGAGTGTCATGGAGGCCTACGACGACCGCGAGGCTGAGAAGGCAGAGATTTTGCCTGAGCTTCCTCTCAAAAATGATCGATCGGTAAGTATCCTGATATATTAGTTTCTAACTAGTTCTTCTACTAATTTTCTTAGGTGCATATTACCAAAATGCGTCAAGCTGTTCGTTCTCAGAAGCTTCCTGTGCCTTGCGAGGTTTGCAAAGATAATGATCAACCCAAGCGTAAGTACTCCAGAAATATGAGGTTTAAACCAGTTACTAACTAGTTTAGTCTGCTGCCACGACGAAGTCAAGGGCACTTGTGAGCATTTTGATCTTTTTAATGACCCTCGCAATCAGGAGAGTCAGGCGTCCATCCTGTCAGAGGATGAGGCGTAGGGTGAGGGACTAGTTTGTAACTAGTTTTTCTCGTGGGTTTTGCTTTTTCACTATCAAGCTTCAAGAACTAGTTAAAACTAGTTCTTTATTATGATTTGCTTTTTTGCTTTGAGAACTAGTTTTATCTAGTTCTTTATGGAGTTTTGGAGTTTTGGAGTTTTGCATTTTTGCATTCAGAACAAAAAAAAACTAGTTTTAACTAGTTCTTTATTGGGTTTTGCATGTTTTGGAGTTTTGGAGTTATGGCGTTTTGCGTTTTTGTTTTCAGAACAAAAAAAACTAGTTTTAACTAGCTTTTTATAGTGTTTTGCATATTTTGGAGTTCTGCAATTTTGCTTTAAGAACTAGTTTCACCTAGGTTTTAACTAGTTCCCTCTCTTTATCTGCTCTAGTTGCGCCGCAACGAGCTGCCTTTCTAGTTCAATCTTCGCAACCCTCAGTTCTTGTTCTTTAGTCTCAAGCTCTAACTGCTGACGTTTTATTCGTCTTTCTTCTTGAGCATCCTCAATCTCTTGGCGTTTCTGCCGAATTTCGAGCTCTAGAAGGTCGTTTAGATGGTCTTGATTCTGTGAGTTTATCACAGCTGTACGCCGGAGACTAGGGCTTGCAGATATTCTATAAAATTAGTTAGTAAATAGGGTTGAACTAGTTTTTAACTAGTTTAAGACGTACCGAGAACGGCTCCGTGTAGTAGCTCTAGAGCTTGATCGCCGTGGTGTAGATGACCTTGACCGACGTGGCGTAGATGACCTTGACCGACGTCCAATATCAACCACATAGCCTGACGATGAGGCCTCAAGGAGGATTTGATCATCAATATCAAACTGTATCTGTGCTTCTCTATGTTGACTAGCCTGATTTTCCGCTTTTTCTCTTTTTCTAGCTTCGCGCTGGAGATTCCTTCCAAAGCGGGCTTCGATATCATCAGCTTGATAGCGATGATGAATACCAAACTTCTCTCGAGTCTCGAGTTGGTCTAAATCCTGTTGATCAAGGTATAATGACCTATAATATTTAGTTAGTAACTAGTTTAGAATTAGTTTAAAACTAATACATACTTTGTCACAGCACCTAATAACGAATCGTAAGTTCCAAGAGCATAGGACTTATTATGGCTTTGCTCGACTGCATTTGTATGAGGCCGGAACCTTGAAAAGAATTCAGGGCTAACACCTGAGCATGCCTGGCATAGCCCTGCTGCAATAACTGGGTGTCTCTTATGTCGAACCCAATATTTGAGGTCTGGTTCGTGCTCTAGTAACTAGTTAGTAATTAATTATAAACTAGTTTAGGTAAGTAATTTACCTTCAATAAGATCTAGTAGCTTATGGTAATCACGTTCGGTCTTACATAGCAGTAGCCCGTTTAGCCGCTCACGGCGCTCTATATGGGAGCCATCAGGTCGATTCGGGTAGATCTTTGATACTGTTCGCATAAAGTGAATAGCGCAAAAGATCATAATCCGTGCGAGGTGCCAAGCTGGAGATCGCCTATGGTACTCGGTATCTTGGTCCTGGAGGAATGTACCTAAGCCTTTATACTAGTTAGTAACTAGTTTGTAACTAGTTTGTAACTAAAGATTAATTAGTTAACTTACCGAGGATCTGCTTTGGACACATATCGCCAACAATTGCCTTAATACCTTCACCATGTAGGTAGTGAAACCTAATAGGTCTCCCTATTGACCTTGATATAAGTTCAAAGACCATCCGGAAGATAAATTTATACCCCGCGGAGTTCTCTTGGTCAGTGAAAACACGACAGAGCGTTATAACTAGTTCGAACTAGTAAGTAACTACTTTAAACTAGATGACGGCAAAAAGACGGCCAGAAATGGCCGCAAGTGACGCTGTTTTTGGCCGCCCATCTGCCAGATTTCCTGCCACTCATCCGACCACTATAGGCACGCACCGTCCCCTGCACCCTCAGCGCGCCCGCAGCCACCTGGATCGCACCTCAGTCACCAGCACTTTGACTCCCCCTTGGACGGTGGACCCACTCCACTGTCCACACCTTTCCCTGAGCCTTCAGGCTTCAGCTCCGTCTCCCCTAAAGGCGCCAAAAATGGCACCTTTGAAAATCGTGCCCTTTAAAAGGGCAGCGACTGTCGTTCCTCTTCTATCGTTCTCTCATTCCAGTGACGCTCCCTCTTCTTCCCCGTCTCAGCGACAGGATTCTTTTTCTCGGCCTTTGCCTTGGAAACATCCTTAGGTCTTGTAAATCATAGGACGATCTTTGAGACCCTCTCTCGCTCAGCCTCGCTTGTCCTGCGGTGAATTACATTCCTTGTCATCATGGGCCACCGTTCTCGCAAGGCCGACTACCAGTCATCCAGCGACAGCGAGTATTACGAGAGGGAGAGCATTGCAGACGGCCATTCAGACACTGATCTGACGGAGCCTGAGGATGAAGTTGATGAAGCATGTCATGCTGGCGATGCGGCATTGCTCTTCGCCGACAATGAACACACACCAGACTACTACATTCAGCAGCTTCGAAACTTTGACGAAACGGTCTACACGCAGGAAGATTACGGGAAGGGCACCACGGCTCTCCTTGATCGCATTGAGGAGAAATGGTCCCAGTAAGTCACACATTCCATGCGTCAACTTGCTTCTTCTTGGAATTGATCGATTTAACAAACGAACTGCGAAGATTTTGCTGTTTTATTCAAAAGAATCCGAACGACGAATACCACCGTATATCGATTCCGATTTTGTACAACTTCCTCGAGTGGGCTCTCAATCTACGACGCGGTAAGAATGGAAGGAGACTTCCGGGTATCAAGTGCAAAAGCTCTCTGGACACGTTCTGGAAGGTATTTCGACTAGTATACGAAAGATCTACTTCAAATAAGATCGACAACAAGATGAACCGCCAGATGCGTCGAGTATGCGGACCTTTCTTACCCCCGCCCAGATAGTGTGCCTGTTTGAAACTGATTTGGCTTCAATTCTAGGTGATTCGACGATTGGCCAAGAAGTACAAATTATCGATTTCTGGGCGAGATAAACCTCCTATGGACGTCGAGGACCTGGCCAAGGTCGTGGAGACCACCATCAGCACAACAAAGAAAAGGTTCGGACATGGCCGCCACCGGATCGAGCTTGGGCTTTTCTTGCAGCTTGCGGGCCTCACCACAAATCGGCCTCAGGCCATTCTTAATCTGCGATATCGCCACATTCAAGTCAGTCTCCTGCGTGACCCGCAAGGAGGCCCACATCGAATTGTGATTGAATTCACCTTTGAGTTCACTAAGGAGTGGCTGGGTGCTAAAGATGCGTGAGTGCATCCGACTCGGGCCGTCTTCTTTTGCTGATGCCTCTTTTAGGAACACGTATATTCTACCCGAGATCATCTTCGATCCTTCGTTAGTACTGAGTCCACATGTCTTCTTGTTGGGCCTCCTCTTCGCAGATCGTGCATTCGGTCGTGTTGACGGCGAAGACGTACTTGTCTCCGCAGGTCAGCTCCCTCGACTTCGAATTCGCGACGAGTGTAATGAGCTACGACTACTAATTGACCCAGCGATGGACGATGTACCGGTATTTCGGATGTCGGAAAGGACTTTGAACGGGATTCGAATCTCCCCCATTATACCTCTCCCGTACTCGACTTTGGAACCGTGGGTCAAAAAGATCGGAGTAATCACAGGCATTCGACAGGTGACACGACCCTACAGCTTACGTTATGGAGCGGGAGCGGCGTTAGACAGTAGTGGTACGAGTCTCCGGTCAGACTATCAACTCAATTGGCTAACTCAGGTTCAGGCTCCGTCAGCGATTCCCTCCGCAATCTTGTTATGCATCACGCCGATACGAGGACATTTCTAAAGTTCTATCTCAGTAGAAGGATATCGAAGAATTTGCCTGCGATCATCCGCGGCCTTGACCCAGAAGAAGATATCATGCGTGCAGCTTGTCGAATGAGCCGCACTATTGATCCAAACCGCCCACAGGGGCTAACTACCGAGCAAGCCTCTTCTGTCAATCAACTGCCAGAGATTGCAGAATTGAAACGCCGGCGTGATGAAATCGGCCAATCTCTAGAGCGTCCCTTGTCCAAACACAAAGGGACACCAATGTACGAAACGCGCAGAAAGCTGAATCAGGAGCTGACAGGGGCCAAGAAGCGTGCACAGGACAAGCTTCTTGCGGAAGTACAAAACAAATACGACCGAGAGCAACCTATGCTAGAGATCAAGCGACAGTTGTCTGGGATCGGCCTGGCTGAATCTTCGGCTAAACCGTTGAAATTCTCCACGAAGGTCCCTGTTCCGCAGCAACGCCTGATGACTAGCCTTCTGACTCTGCCTCGTCCCACGATAGAGGAAGAGATGGTTCGACGGACTGAGGCTATCGATTCAGTGGCTGCTTATTGCCAATTTCAGGAGGGCGACACTTGTCGATTACCGCAGAACAAGCGGGTTGAGAATAGAGTGGTTGAGGACAAGGTTGCTCATGAGCAATACTCAGACACTGAAGAGACGGAAACCAATTCTCAAACGGGAAACCCACTTGACATTGCTCTCCGATCTGTCATGAAAGATCATCGACCCCTGTTTTGTTTTATTTGCTTGGGTCAATCAGACCTGGACCTCGCAAAGCGTGTTCAACAGTTCTCCTCACATGGAGATGTCACCAAACATATCAAGAGAAAGCATCTGCAGAATCTCATGTCAAGTACGAGTATTGCGTGCCATGTATGTGATGAAAAGTTTGGCGAAGTAATGCATTTTCAGCGACACGCCACCGATTCTCACTCAACTGTGACAGGACCTCGGTGGTGCACAGCCCCTAGCCGATAAATGGGCTGGCCTTTACGTGTATTATACTCAGAGCGTTAAATTCAAATAGTTTGGTGTTTGCTGAAATTAATTCAAATTGAAGAAGTGCATCGTACAGTATATCTTTTATCATCTATGTCCGATATAAATAGCGGCCATTGGAAGTTCAAAAGGTGTACGCAGTATAGGTCCCGCTGGAGCTAAGCCCTGTTAAGTTTAGTTCCGCAGTATATTTTGGCCACTGAGGTGTCAGGTGGTGGCGTTTGGCCGCAGCGGTCCACGCAGGACTGTCCCTGCCAAGACAGAGCCTCTTGACTTGAATATAAAAGGGATGTCTTCTACCATCGTGGCTATGTAACTCAGAGTTTACTTTGTGAGAGATCGTCACTGAAGCAATAACCAAGAGCAGAAAATCGTCGACTCTCTCTTTCTCCCTCGGTGCATTTACAACCGAGGCCTCCCAACAACATTATCATTATTCTCAGTCTGGGTAAAACCTTCATCATCATTTGCAGAATGACCCTTGAGTATCACAGGTAGAGTCATCATTCTCCCAAATATTCGGGCTGCTTACATTTTCTTAGTTTAATGCAATCCGGTATTATTGAGTTCGTTATCGGAAAAGAAAAAAGGCGGTTTTCAGTGCATGCGGAGTTAGCCAGCTCCTTCCCAAAGGAGATTCGTGACACCCCACTAATCGAGAGGATCGACGAGGTGGCATTTGGTCGTTGCTGTGAGTTTTTATACTCCGGCGATTGCTCTACCCCGCCGCCGGTTTTTGAACCTTATGGCAGTGAGCATGGCGACAGGTCCAAACCCTCAACCGGATCTGTGGGAAGGTGGAATCCATCTGACCTTACTCGGAATTTTTTCCATCCAACAACACTATCCCGCATTTGTACAGACCTGCGTGCGCAGCTTCATCCGACCAGAAAATATTTCGACATTGAAGGACTGGACACCGACCCTACGGACAATTATTCAGAAATATTCCTTTGCCACGCTGAACTGTATTGCTTCGCCTACAGTACAAACTGGACTTCACTATCTCTTTACTACCTGGTACAATTGCTCGCAAACTTCACCCTTGTCGATGAGCGAACTGGTGACATTGTTAAATTGATCCAATTTGCATTTGTTGAAAGTGAAGAAAACATGCCAGATATAAAAACCATGTTGCGAGATTATGCTTTGTGGAATGCGGAGGTCATGATGCGGAATGTCGACTTCCTACAACTCCTCGACAAAGTCCCATCTTTGGAAAAGGCCATATTCCGCTCGATGTGGAGGTAGTGCAGAGAGACAACTTGCATTTGCTTGCTGAGATTTCCACCAGGAGCAGTGTGAGTAGTTGTCCTGGGCTCAGTGATGCGTTCCTACCGTAGTCCTGCACTCATCTATAATGAGTGGTCGTAACATGCGGGATACATCAATGATGCTCGTGATTTCGATTTTCTCAAGGTCAAATAGCTTTTATCAAACGGCATGACATCAAAGGACCTCTGATGACAACTTTGTTACCGGGATGTGGATCATTTTTGGATTGAAGGGTCTCTTTCCATTTCAGTTTCTCGTGTGCTTGTCTCGACTAGCTATAATTCAAACAATAGGTCGGAGTACTTTTAAGAGCCTTTTGGAATTGAACTTTTCACGCTTAATGTCCGCTGTATTTGTGGATTCTAGATGCGATATATATGCATTTTCTCGGCGGCATCAGCATTTTATAAAGTGTAGGTGATCTTCGCAGAGCCCCTCATTAACTTTTCCTAACAGCCTTGAAGCAGCCAAATATGGCGGCTGGAATATCTTTTCATCGCGCGCGGAGACAAACACAATTGCTTCATTCAATGCTAGATATTTCTCCATCAAACTTGCCAAAGGTGCGTCAGTCGCAGTGCTGCAAGCCCAAAACGGAGTCGGGTACCATGACAACCATCCCTTCATGGATATCGAACGGGCCAGAAGATCCCGAGCTCCGTCACCCGAGCTGAGGCTCGCTCATCACGTGGAAAATGCAAGTAGGGAGGCTCTGGCAGGTTTGACTCACTCCTATACTCTACGACTATAAACTCATCTAACCAGACCGTGAAGAACTTGCGGCTGAAGTTGCAGAGATTTCCTGTATGATACAGGCTTTGCGGCAGTTGCACATGCTTCGAGAGAACGCTTTTTCATCCGGCGATGGTGGAGACCTTTATTGACCCAGAGTCTTTCAACCGGATTGCGATCGGAGACTTCCGTCTTCGGCTATCACTAAATTGGGCAACTGTTGACAATAATAGCTCGTAGGGTGAATAAAGCCTGTTCAGGATTCAACATGCTATTAATGAAGCTATTCTAAGGTGGGTCCAATATAGTCTACTCTGAACATTGAGACTTGCTACTGCATGTGCTCAAGTATTAGCGATTTAAGCCCGACGCCCCAAGGCCGTATTCTGAGTTGAATGGGAGATTATCGGTATGGCAATGAGAACACTGCCTGACGAATGCAAGTGGTACTATAGATGAAACCGTCTCCCTACATGCGCATGTAGAATTATATATCCCGCGGGAAAGAGTATCACGGGCTGTGCGTTGAAGGTAAATGTATTCTAAAATGTAGCCCGTAGAACAGGAAGCAACGCAATAACAATCATACATAAAGTATCCTTCACAGCGCTCCCAAGTCACCAACGTCATTATGTAAATTGCATTGTGATCATTCAAAGCATAAGAACAGATACTATTGCCACAGAACACACTTCCACATGGCCGCCGCTTGGAGTTGACCAACGATGTCCCAATGGTCATGATCTTGTGCAATGTCCTTGGCACTTTTACCTTGGAAATCGCGAGCTGCAACATCGAGGCGAGGCTGCTCAGTTAACGACTGGACACACTGAGAGTGTCCCCCAGCCGCCGCTCACCACAACGCTGTTTGACCAAGGTGATCACCTGAATTGATATCGACATTAGGCAATTATAGCAGATGGTTAACAGCCCAGCTGAAGCCACGAGCGGCAGCAAAAGTCAAAGCAGGTCCAATGTTGCGGACCTTGATCATTGATCCCCAGTTCACCCGCCTGATCGAGTAGTAAGTGCACGATGGTGAAATGGTGCATTGTCAAACAAACCTGTCCAGTTTCTTGGTTACAGAGCTTGCAAATGACTCCAAGACGTTTCGCTCCTCTCTTAGCTGACCGAGCAAGGCGGTTGCTATTTGTGCCCCGCCGCAGAAGCCGAAGCCCGCAGGACGGCAATCCATTCCTTCCCTGTGAAAAAGGATGTTTTGTACGGCACCTGGGAAAGAGATGGAGCAGATATCATCGGTCGCTCGTCGTAATGGAAAAGAAATTTGATCTAGTTAGGCTAGAAGATGAGCGATAGCACGCTGGAACCGCTGAATGCCTTATGAGTGGGCTGCGAATTGGTCTGTTCGGAGTCTCAATCACCAGTTATCGTCTAACTGAGGGTTGAAATTGAGCCATTGGAGGGTTATTGGATTTGGCTTTGTAGCGGGACATAGAGGGAAGCAAGATGTGAAGATGTCGAGCTGCTACAGGCATTTGAAACGGTGGAGGTAGTCTTAAAACCTCCAGGCTCACAAGCCACTAGTGATGGCCTGCTTGAATGTGATAGGGCGGTTTAGTTAGGGCATTCTTTGGCCGATGCTCAGTATGTCCACATTTGCGGACCCTAGTTGCGAATTCTAGAACAGGGGCATTCCTAGGGTGAATTAATTCCCATAATAAAAGTCTGAACTCATTGCCGCTTCACAGACTACTAAATGTGATGCAATCAATGAATGAGGCGTTATCCAATTTAGCCATCGCTCTAGGGTAGCCTCTGTGGATGCCATCGGAGGATTTGGAATGCAGGGCTGATGCGTCTCCAGGAGCAACGGGGCGTTCGGATTGACTAGTCAATTCCGGAGTACACAGTCAGCCAATGAAGGGCTTTCGAGCAGCAGAAATTCAAGCAACTGCCCCCTCCCTTACGGACAACATTTTAAAGTGCAAAAAGAAATGCCAGTGTTTTGGATATCGAACAAAAAGCTCAAAGCAGACTCGAACCCAAACAAGCAGAGCTTCAAAGATAAAAGGCGTGACCTCGACATCCTTCTTTCTCATCATAACGCACTTCTCTATCTTCTGTTTCCTTCTACAATCCTCTTCTAAAAAGCACCTTTGATCTTTTATTAAAGACCTTAATCTTTAATCTACGTTCAAAATGCGGTTCTCTCTGACCGCTATTGCCCTTGCCTTTACCACCCTAGCTGTCGCTTTGCCTCACGAGGCCGGCCTCGAGAGTCAGGGCAGCAATGATGTCCGCTGGAAGGTTCCTCACGGCATGACCGTGAAGGAAGCCCAGTCCAAGTGCGGTGACCAGGCTCAGCTCTCCTGCTGTAACAAGGCCGTCTATGCGGGTGACACCACCGATGTTAACTCCGGCCTCGGCGGCGGCCTCCTCTCCAATCTGATCGGTACCGGCTCCGGTGCCTCAGGAGCCGGTATCTTCGATCAGTGCTCCAAGCTCGATGTCCAGAGTGAGAATTCTCAAACACCTCCAAATTGGATCCCCATACTGATTGATACCCAGTCCCGATCCTCATCGCTGTTCCCATTCAGGACCTGCTCGACCAGCGTTGCAAGCAGAACATTGCCTGCTGTGCCGCTTCTCCCTCCACCGCCAGCAGCGACCTTGTTGGCGCTGGCCTTCCTTGCGTTGCTCTCGGCTCTATACTGTAATCGGTATACTTCGGAATGTATCTCACAAAACAGACAATAATGAATCGAACATGAGGTATATCACAGGGCACTTCCAGCACTCAGAAAGCCAAGGCTCCCCACCTTTCTTGCTCTAGCTGGCTTTCCCATTCCACCAAACCGCTATGAACTGTGACGAGGCCGTTTCTTCCAATGTGACGAGTCGAGCCTGCAGAGTTTAATTGATCATAAACTGTGACATAGAACATCTTGGAATAGTTAGCGCGCATTACTTTCCAAATTCCGAGCCACTCACGTATCCATTGTCCTGTTCTACCAGGCTTTGAAGCCATTCGACAGCGCTTTCCCAATCTCCGTTTCGATCTAGCTGCCAGACAAGTGAGATCCGTTGCGTGCGCACACTGTGTTGTTTAAGTCCCATAATAATCTCGTTGATATATGGTAGTTGGGCAGCAATTCGAATCCCAGTGGCTACCATAAATACATGGCCGTAATCGCCAATCGCCCCAGTCAAACCACCCACAGAGCATGGTCCAAACGGACCGTCAATCCAAGCTCCACGTCCCTGTTGGGCTCAACGCGTTCTAATATCTTTCTTGTGAAACCCGATCGTGGGCGAAACAAGAGCGAAATCGAGGTGGCTCGTCCATTTCCGTCGTCATCCGACAACAAGGGTGTTCCCTGCGGGCGAAAGTAAACCCTTCCACTCACTTCGCTCGTTTGAGGGCATCGTATCACCACAGGAGTTATAAGTAAAACGGCTGACATTCATAGGTTCTGTCGCGACGCGTCTCTATGCTGCCGTGCGCTCCCTCCTTTTCCCCGCCGGTTCGCCATCCTCACGTTAGTGATTTGGGCCATATTACGCAATTACGTCACCACCTTTGTTGCCCCGACCTTTCCTACTTCCTGCTCACTCTTTACTCCACATCTGCCTTCATACCGAACTAGTAATACAAAATGTCCGCTTCCCGCTTCAGACCCATTCAACCTCATACGCCAAGTACCAAAGCTTCGGTAGTTGACGAATCGGAAAAAGACGTATTAAAAGACGTCTCGACGCGAAGACTTTCAAACGCCTGCAAAGAATGTCAGCGTCGGCGGACAAAGGTAAGGAATCTTGAACAGATCGTATCACTTGGCTGCTTTATTTTTGATGTCTCGAACAACAGTGCAGTTCTGGAAATCCGTGCTTGGAATGCACGAAACGTGGCTCTGTTTGCATATTCGATGGGAGCTCCGACAAGCGACGCAAGCGTTACTCATGTAAGATGGAAGACGAACTGAGTTACTATAAGGGTTTTTTGGGCGACTTTTTTGAGGCAGTACGGAATTCTAATGATGATGACGTCTATCACATCATCAATACTGTGCGGTCGGGATCATAAACCAGTGAAATACAGCTCGAGGTGAATAACGTCCTTGCGGGGAATAATCCTTCTTGAATTGTGCAAAGCGACTCGGCAAAGTTGTCTGCCCAT